>CM046833.1:1874171-2074171 GCA_025618425.1 Heliocidaris tuberculata
GTGCTGGTATGTATCACCATAGGAAGATGATTTAGTAGATTTTTGGGGAACGTAGGTCAAAGGTCAAGGTCACAGAGGTCAATTTTCTGAAATTTCAGATGTTAGTATCGTTCTTGCGATAACTCAAGATCCATTTGAGGTATGAACTTCAAACTTGCTACTAGTATGTATCGACATAGGAAGACGACCTGATTAGATTTTGGGATGTGTAGGTCTTAGGTCAAGGTCACAGAGGTCAATTTCTGAAATTTTAGGTGTTAGTCTCGTTCTTGCGATAACTGAAGAACCATTTCTTCCATTAACTTCAAACTTGGTACTAGTATGTATCACCATAGGATTTTGGCAAATGTAGGTCAAAGATCATGGAGGTCATTTACCGTGAAATTTCAGGTTTTTGCCTCGTTAACACTCTTGAACAATTTGAGCTATTAACTTCAAACTTGGAACTAATATGCAGCCATCACTATAGTGAGTGAGATGAATTGATTCGATTTTTATTTTCGGAGGTCAAAGTTGACAGGTCATAGATGTCATTAGTTGCGAAATTAATAATTTTTTTTAGCTTTGTTATCACCATATCTCAACTTTTTTGTATTCATGACTAGGAGGAGATAAAGTGATTAGACTTTTGGGTTATAAGGTGTGAGGTCCAATGTCCAAGAGGTTGACTAACATGTCATTATAGGCTTTTTTTTCTGGTTATCACAATATTTCAAGAACAGTTTGAACCATCAACTGAATTTAGGTGTAGGTTTATAGGAGACACAGTCACATTCATCTTTTTTTTGTACTTTGGTTAATGATCTTTTTAATTCTTTCAAGACAATTGACCACATTTTGTGGTTTGGCTTAAAGCTTTTGATTCAGAGCTCTAAGAAATATATCAGAAGCAGGAGTAGAAAGAGCAAAAATTTCTGCATGTACTATGTCCATTTTTGTCGCATGACCATATTGTGTTTGATGCCAGGAATTTTGAATTAAATTGGCAACACGTTGAGTGGTTCAAAATCATTGTTGTTTTAATCAAAATTGGCAATCATTTCAACTTTTCGCAAAATTCCTAACTATATTAGAACCATGTAACACTAAAAGAAAAATATTATTGTTGCCAATTTGAAGAACAAAATGTGATCGATTTCGCCCTTAGATAATTCCTGTCCAGAAATGGTTAACATTTTTATGGCTGTAGTGAACCGAAACCAAAAATGTTTGGAACATCAGGAAAACCAATACAAACAAACAAACATACAGTGAAATATTTGTTCTTCAAATTGGCAACAATAATATTTCTCTTACAAAGAGACATGTGTAAATAATCATGGAATTTTTATCCTGAGGTACATATGCGAAAAGCACAAAACAAATGAATGAAAAAAAATTCAATACAAGCAAATTCAATGTTAACCCACACGACAATAAAGATTTTGCCTTTTACGATCTTGGTTACTTTTTCAAGCAGTTCGAGATAAATCTATGCTCTTTATAGTTTTAGTAAAAAACTTTAATAAATTAGAAAATAAATTAGATAAATCAGAAATCTGATTTGCATGACTAGACATTTTGTATATATACATGTAGGTTAGTATACATGTACCTTTGCAAATCAGATTAAGTAATGTCTTATTCAGAAATCTGATTTGCATGACTAGACATTTTTCTATCATGTGCATTTCATAGAACTGACATTATAATGAGCATGCATAAACATGTCAGGCACCCTCACTTTTCTGTGGTGTCATTTGACAGTGCTTTAAATACTGAAATGACTATGAATCATGTGATGGTTAAAGGCTCTAAAAGGGAACGAAAATCAGCACACTTATATTTGGTCTGTATGCTTGAGGCTTTATGCTGGTATCCTATATTCAAAATATGTTCTTCAACTACTACTTCTGTATAAAAGAGATATTCCAAGTTTGAATATTGAAATTTCATTCTAAATAAAGGTACTGTGTCAAAAATGACTTGTGAGTAGACAAGTTGACCTATTGCCATTATATTCAAGGTGCATGGAAGTCACCTCCAAGTTAAATGTAACTTTAGTGTGTGTGCCATGCTATGGAATAATTTAACTTCTTCGTACTTGTTAGCCATTATGAATGTCTCATTTTCTGTTATTTTTTTCTTTTTCTTTACATTTTTATTATTATGATTATTGTGATTATTATTATTATTACAAGATTATTTCCTACGTTAGGGCGAATCCTATCAATGCGGTTTATTCCGTCACTATAGAAATTTGACGTTACGGCGAAAGCGACCGTGCATTAAGGCAAATGTGAACAATAGGCTGAGATGAAAAGATTCGCCCTAATGTAATAATTCGAGTAATTATTATTATTTATTATTATGATTATTATAATTATTATTATTATTATTATTATTATTATTATTATTATTATTATTATTATTATTATTATTATTATTATTATTATTATTATTATTATTATTATTATTATTATTATTATTATTATTATTATTATTATTATTATTATTATTATTATTATTATTATTAATTTTCATTGTTATTAATTTTCATTGTTATTATTATTTTGTTGGGGGAATTGGACTCTGTGTCTCCTAATGAAATACAAACTATAAGTTTTGATGATTGGTTCCCCTTTAATTTACTCAGACACAGGAGAGGGTTTCTTATGGGTAATTAAACATAATTGAATGATAATTAATCTTTCTTTACATCAGACCACCTCAAGTTGTATCCTTTCTACTGGTATCTACTCTGTAAGTGTGAAGATTAATGGCCCAGAAGAACTATGCATGTAGAGAAATCTGAAAAGATTCTTTATTGTGAAAATATTTGTATGTACACATCGTATATTAGGTCATGCAGTGTTGGTAAAAGTCATAGGGGTCAAAAATAAATTTCCTCTAAATTTTACATGTTTTTATACATGTACAGTACTTAGAAAAACAAGAGTCAGTTTTGGAATGCCTGTATTTTAAGGAAATCTTACATGCATATGTATTCCTTGTTTGTTTTTTAGCTCATCTGGCCTGAATTGGCCCGATGAGCTTATGCCGTGGTGTGTTGTCCACCCGGGGGGGGGGTACTCAGATTATAATCGGACGGGGGTGTGCGGCTGAGAACTCCAGACCCATACCCACATCCAAGGGTCCTTTTGCTGTAAATAGGCACCCATGTCTAAGGATTTTTTGTGAAAAATGGACCCATGTCTAAGGATTTCCCGGACAAATGAGGGAGAAAAGAGAGGAATGAAACAAATGATAAGAGCCGGGATAAGAGACCCATGTCTAAGGATCTTTTTAATGAAAAGGGGACCCATGTCTAAGGATCTTTCTTCAAAAAGTCACCCTTCCCAGCGGCACATCCCCGTATACCCAATATACGTGAGTACCCCCCCCCCCCCCCCCCGGGGTTGTCCATCGTTCGGCGACCATCGTCAATCCACAATTTCAAACTGCTTCTTCTTCATCATTTCTCATCTGATTTTGACTCTGTTTACTTCATATGATAGGGTGAGGTGGGAGATTCAAAACTTTTACACAGAATTTTGAAATTCATTAATTATGCTTATTTATGCAAATTTATTCAAAATCACCCATAATGGTGCTTCATTTATTGACCTATTTAGATTTTTGTTTGTTTGTTGATTTTTTTTTGTGTTGTAGAGCTATATATGCAGAACTTTTAAACAGAATCTTGAAATTTTGCCTCAAACATTACATATGATAATTTATGCAGATTTATTCAAATTTTTTAAAAAATGCTTCTTTTCCTTCATTTCAAAACCTCTTTATTAGGGAAAAGAAAATTGTGTCAATTGCTATAGCCGGATGCCGGATGAGCGCTACGTAATTAAAGTTCTTGTTTTAATGATTTGTCTTAAAGTTTATATTTCTTATGTTATGGTCAGTTTGGTCAGTTATGAATGTCCCCTGTCTGAAATATTTATGGTTTCTGATCTCCTATTTAAAAATAAATTTTTTTTAATTCCAAAATGTGATTATCCCAAAGAAGAGGAGTGTGTTTAAAAGGAAAACAACTTGGTCAAGCCCAACAAATAGCCCCAACCTATGCTGTCCTGTTATAGTTTTCAGAGCTACTTGAAGATTTTTATACCTCCGCCCACCGAAGGTGGTGCAGGAGGCATTTATTTTTTCGGGTTGTCCGTCCGTCTGTTCGTCCCGCTTTCTTGTTCTCGCGATAACTCAAGAACCATTTGGGGTATGAACTTCAGACTTGGTACTAGTATGTATCACCATAGGAGGACGATCTGATTATATTTTGGGGTAGGTAGGTCAGAGGTCACAGAGGTCAATTTCTGAAATTGCAGGTGTTAGCCTCATTAACGCGATATCTCAAGAAGCATTTGTTCCATTAACTTCATACATGTAGGTCAAAGGTCATGGAGGTCATTCACCATGAAATTGCAGGTTTTTGCCTTGTTAACACTCTCTTGAACAATTTGAGCCATTAACTTCAAACTTGGAACTAATATTCATCACCACAGTGAGAGGAGCTGATTAGATTTTTGTTCACGGAGGTCAAAGTCGACAGGTCATAGATGTCATTGTAAGTGAAATTAATGGGGTTTTTCAGCTTTGTTATCTAGGAGGAGATAAAGTGAGCGGACTTTAGGGTATTAAGGTGTGAGGTCCAGTGTGAAAGAGGTCAACTAACTTGTAATTATAGGCTTTTTTATTCTGGTTATCACAATATTTCAAGAACATTTTGAGCCATCGACTGAATTTAGGCGGAGGCACAATAGGAGACGCAGTCGCATTCATCTTGTTTGTATCTGAATTAGTAGCACCAAGGCTTTTATGCACTGTCAGGAACCCTGGGTATAAGGAGGTAAATGCTATGCCATACCATAACCATTCTCCATATTTTCTGTCCATCCCATCTCAGGATCGCATCCTTACCCCGGTCTGTCTTCCAAGCAGGTTGTCAAGGAGATCTCAGCTGGATACAGATTACCCAAACCAGAGCACTGCAGTCAAGACATGTAAGATTATTAACAATAATCTTTGGGTGACCAGCATGCTTAGGATTTTGTGTTTTGAGTTATTTCAAGAAAAGAACTTAAACATTTCATGGTATTTTTTGTTGTCTGGACTACTTTTCATCTTGTTTATGGTTTACCTGGCAAATTGAATCCAATTAAAAATTAAGAAAACAAAAAATGTAAGCTTCTGTCACACTTTGCCTGGTGGTTTATCAGTATTATTGTTATTATTATTATTATATGCCTATCTGCGACTTAAGGCGAATCCTAACGATGCAGTTTATTCCGTCACAATAAAATATTTGACGTTAAGGCGAAAGCAAACATGGGTTAAGGCAACAATAGGCTGAGATAAAAGGATTAACCTTAATGTCACATGTAAAGTTATTATTATTATTGTTATTATTATTATTATTATTATTATCAATTTGTCGGCATCCTAATGTTAAGTTGGTAAATAACAATGTAACCGGACTTCATCCAGAAATCTAGGGTTACTCTTTTTTCTTTTGGTTTCAACAAGTCCTCGTCATATTCGTAATTTTCCATTCCATTCTAGTCCATGACCTTTCGCAGGATATGTGCTTTCCCAAGAGGCTTGCTATCTGTATGGTCTCAAAGGATACATCGAGCCCAAATTATTATTATTGTTGTTGTTGTTGTTGTTGTTGTTGTTGTTGTTGTTGTTGTTATTGTTATTATTATTATTATTATTATTGTTATTGTTATTGTTATTGTTATTGTTATTATTATTATTATTGTTATTGTTATTATTATTATTATTATTATTATTGTTATTATTAGTATTATTATTATTGTTATTATTATTATTATTATTATTGTTGTTGTTATTGTTATTATTATTATTATTATTATTGTTGTTATTGTTATTGTTATTATTACTATTATTATTATTGTTGTTGTTATTGTTATTATCATTATTATTATTATTATCATTATTATTGTTTTCATTATCATTATTATTATTATTATTATTGTTATTATTGTTATCATTGTTGTTGTTGTTGTTGTTGATGTATAGGGAGAGTTTATTTTTCTGTTACTTATATGTGACCAGGCACCACAAAACCACCAAAAAGTCGCACTGTGTGATTTTCAGTTAGAGCTCAATAAAGGTGTTTTGGGTTGGCATGGAAACAATTTAGTTTTGGGTATTTCCTGAAAGAGTATACTTTTTTCTAATTAATCTAAATATTTGGAGGCACCAAACAATCTAAAAGTGGTATCTTTAACAGTTTTTAATAGACCTACATGTATGTTTGTCTTCTCTGGATTTTGTTGCATTAGTTTTCTTTTTGACAGCCCTGAATACTTGTCTCATTTTGATCTCCTGTAACTTTAAAACAGAGTAAGCTCTTGTTTTGATACTTGGCTAATATAATGAGCAGGATGTGTTCAGTTAGTACTGTATGCCAAGTTTAAAGACAATCTGATAATCTATTCATAGAAATTCCTATTGAGTTATAACCCTCCTTTTGTCACTTTTGCACAATACCTTGCAAATCAGAGTGCTTCAATAGACTGCAAACTGTAACCCCTTATTTCTCAAAAGTAACATTCTGTGGGACTGTGCATTCTACTCATTGTACAGTGGGTTAGGAACATCCAATGCTAATGAGTTATATATCATTTTAAAGCTGAAAATCTCCTCTTTCAGAATAAGACCTTAACTGGAAAAAATCATATCTGGCGACTTTTTAGTGGTTTTGTGGTGCCTGGTCGGGGTCACATAATTATTATGTTATCATTATCAATAATGATTTTCTGACTTGTTCCAGATATAATTTGATGAAGGAATGCTGGGCCTATGATCCAGAGGAGAGACCAACCTTCACCCAAGTCAAACTCAAGTTGGAGAACATGCTAGCAGATGCACAGGTATTATAAACCATCTCTTGTAGTCTTACATTTCAGTGTCTGACTTCAACAAGAAAAAAAGTAAAAAACCATGTTCATTTTATATCATTTGATGGCAGTTTGAACTAGTAATGTCTGATTTCATTGAAGATAACTTTATTTATTTATACATTTATTTATTTATTTATTTGTTTCTGATATTTACACAGGGTAGTACATGCTCACCAATAGTGGTGGTCTTCATGAGGTCCTGCTTGTTAACAATAATACTGCGATAACAATTATGAATATAAACTCATAATAACAACAACAAAAATAAAATACAGAAGACAAATTCTGTAACTATCTTTATATCCTTACATTTGATTGCAGGGTTACCTGGTAATGTCAGACTTCAATGACGATAACTATCTTTACTTGGAACCAGATCAGCAAACGGGAGATACTTTAGATGAGGGCTTCTCACATTTGGAATGAATGTATTCACCCCTCCATCTGAAATATAATAGTCCAGAAAGTAGTGGGATGATAGCCATTTGGAATATTCCATGTATAGAAAATAGGATACCTAATTATGCAAGACAATGACATGACTATGTGTTTCTTAGTAAGCGTACATGTACGTGTTGTTAACCTTATCCGTGCCAGACAAAGTGTGTACTGTCTGCTCTGTTTTTGTGTCTAAAAATAATTATGTTTTTGATGAGAAAGACTTGCCTCTTTTTGAAATCCAAATTATTATCAGGAATTGCAAAGTACAATTTCTCTGAATAATGATTATATCAAGATGAACAATAAATAAAATGGTAACAAAGTTTTGAAAATCATGTTTGTGAAAATTATGGCACACTAATGGTTAAAGCCACACAGTCGTTAGTGTCCATGTGCATAATAATTTGCTGAAATCAGATTTTGGTTGAATTTCCATTTAATGTGTGTGAGTTCTCCCAGGCAGGAAGCAAAACCAGGGAGATGGGTTCTGACCATGTGTCTGTCCCACCATGCAGTTACTTGAACTGGACAGATTTATGATGATGACATTTCCTTTCATTGTAGTAGGAAGAGGGAACAAAGCATTACATAATGGTGGTGTCACACCTTGGCGTTTTAGCCAGCGTATGCCCGACGTATCAAAATTTCTCTAAAACGTCGGCATACGCTGAACTTTGATATTTTTTTTTCAACTCTGGGCGTATACTTAGCGTATTCATAACGAGTTGGACATATACATAACGTATTAGTAACTTATATAGAACGTTTCGTTAACTTATAAGTAACGTATTCCAACGAATGCTTAGCGTATTGCCGGCGTACACAACTTATGCCCAACGATAGCCTAACTTACGCATAGCGCGCGGCAGCGTATTGCTGACGATCACGTGTCGTAGCCTATAAAAAGGCTGCCGCTCGACTATTCAAATCATAACCCCACTATCCATCACGGTATCAACACCACCGCCATGCCGAAGAACACTTCGAAGAACGCTGCCAAGAAGTCCCCTGGCCGTGGGCGGGGGCGTGGACGTGTCTTCATGAGTTCTGATGGGTTCCTCCTGTGAACCCCATTTTTATATACCAATTCCTCTAAACGTTGTCAATACGCCATTATACGGTAGCTGTAAGTTAGAAACACGTTCAGTAAGTTTTGTGATCGTCCGGAGCACGTCAAATACGTCTTCATACGTCAATATACGTTGGAGTTAAGTTACACATACGTTCAAAGCACGTTACTCATAGGTTAGAAGTAAGTTTTGGGGTACGCTAGACTATATCTCGACGTATTTCGACTTATGAGTAACTTACGAGTAACGTGTGTGAACGTGTGTCAACGATCGCGTAACTTACCTACAACTTATGGCCCGCGTATGCGGGACGTATGAGCCATACGCTGGCATACGTCGAAAAATTTTGTGCTTGCACAAAATTTTTCGACGACCTCACCGTATGACGACGTATACCAGCGTGTTTTAGCGTGCTCTTAACGTATGCAAAACTTACCCGTAACGTATTCGACGTACGCCAGCGTATTCGCCAAATTCCTCATACGTCGGGCATACGCTGGCTAAAACGCCAAGGTGTGACACCACCATAAGAACTGCCTATGTACAATTAAAGGTGAAGTCCACTCTCGTTGACTGACAACACCTGTTATAAGGTAAACACCTGTTATAAGGTAAATACCTGTTATAAGGTAAACACCTGAATTGTGTCAAATTCCCCAAGAGAACCCATTACTATGTGGCTTTCAAGTACAATTACAGTTGTCATAAGAAGTGGAAGCTAGTAACTGTTTGGTTTGTGTATGATGAGAAGGCTATATTTTTACTACAACTCGTCCCAGTGTACTATAACTGCCTAATATTTGGTGGATATAGTCACTGATAATTCTTGTGACTCCAAAATCTTGAGGAAAAGTATGATTGGTAAATGGACACTCCATAGGTTATATTACAGGGTTCCCTCGGTTATGGAAAAACCTAGAAAGTCATGGAAAGTCATGGAAAATGAAAAAAAAAATTCCCAAAGTTATGGAAAGTTGATCATGGTTGTGGGCTGTGTGTGGCTATGGCAGCCTTCCATCACAAACATGAAATTATATATATATATATATATATATATATATATATATATATATATATATATATAAATATATATATATATATATATATAAATATATATATATATATATATATATAAATATATATATATATATATATCAATGGCAGATCCAGGGGGTGGGGGGGGGGACTAGGGGGCCCGTGCCCCCTCCCCCCTCCCCTGGGACCAAAAAGGGGCCCAAAAAATGCTGAGGACCTTTTTTTTTTTTTTTTTTTTTGCTTGTCAGACAATTTTGTGAATATTGAGCCCCCTCCCTCAAGAAATCCTGGATCCGCCACTGATATATATACATATATATATATAAATATCAATATATACATATCACTGCATGGTATTCGTATGCTGCTTGGTTGCTGCATAACCAGATCAAAATGGTACTTATCTGGTCATGGAAAAAAGACAAAATTGGGGTATGAAAAGTCGTAGAAATTGATTTTTTAAATTTCTGTGGGAACCCCGTATTAGAGGTAATGTGTCATCTAACTAAAAATTTTAATGTTATATTCTGTTGTATTTTTATTTGATTTTTGGCACAATTGATGTACACTGCTGAAATTAATTCATAGTATTTAAAGAACAATGATTGGTATATTGTAATTATATGATTAAAACCTCATCCTTGTACATGTATAGGTAATAGACAATGATGGTTAATTTTAATGGATTTTGTGAAAATGTGTTTTTAGGAGGTCTATTTATGTTGATGGTCAAAGAACATAATTAATGGACTTGGAAACCTTGAATTTTCTTGGGATTGCATACAGTGTGTTACCCTCATCGGTGTATATCTCTAAAAATCAGAGGATTCATGAAATTATTATTTCCTCCTTTTTAACCTTTACTAACACTGATAAACTTTGATAAGAGTGATGTTTATCATGATCTTCGCACTTCTCTGATATTTTACTTCATAGTCTATCACTTTTATCGTAGTTAGTAAATCATTATGTCTAAATATTTCAACGTTTGAGGTCTTCTTGACTACACTGAAATAAAACTCTGGAAAGGGATTTTTGAAAAACAGGCACAATAGGTAGTGCAGATACTTTTTTATAGAAGGTTATGAGATGGTCTTATTATGGTTTGTATTGGGGTATTATAAATTGATGACCAGTAAAATTGAAGTTGAACTGAGTGATTTTTGCATAAGCCTACATGATTCGCATTATGCGTTTAAAAAAAAAAAAAAATCTTCATGTACATGTATCTATCTAGCACTGTGCTGCGCTATTCCCAAGACATTTAATATTGTGTAATTGGTAGTTTCATTCACCATATAGTAAGCACCTGGGGAGCATTTCATCAAGCATTTTGTCAGTGATTTTTACCCACAAATTTGCTCTCAGCCAATCAGATGCAAGGATTTCAGTAGCTTATAAAAGTTGTCGGTAAAAATCACTGACAAAACACTTGATGAAACGCTCACCAGAAGGGCTTTAATCTATTTGTGGAATGATAGAAAAGAAAGGAACCGATCCAGAAAGGTTTGTAGATGTTAATAAGATAGATATTGTTAGCACCCACTTGTTAATAAGGTTAAGTTCTGGAAAAGGTGAAAAAATAATTGGTGATCTTTCTCATTCCTTTTATGGCAGTTTGGAAGATCATCGTAGTAGAAATGTCTCCTGAAGAGGATTGCTCTTCAAATGCCCTCATATTTGATATATGACGAGAAATAGTTGAAATGTTTGGGCCGAACCATTCATTCCACCTGTGTGTGCAGTCCCATATACCCATTTCTGTGTGTAGAGCATGTGCTTTTCAGCAAGATTGGGTCAATTTCTTATTAAAGGATTCCAAAACCTCACAATGTACACAAATTTTTATTTAGACATGATCAATTGTTTTCTGACAGTTTCTTTCACAATGTAATCGCATGACCAGAACTAGACTTTATCTTTAAATATGTTGGGTTTTTTGTCAAAAAAGGACAAACTGGGAGCACTTCCCATCACATTTAAGCAAGATGTTATGCAGTATGGCTAGGAATATTATTTACAGGTACGTAATGTGAAGACAGTGCAAGAAAATATTTGTGCCTGAGAAAAATGTTGAAGTACTTAATGTTTTAACATTAATTAGTTATGTGCTTGCTTTTAATTGTGCTTCCCTCTTTTAAAAAGAGTGTATTGATCTACCAGACTGTTAGTTTTAGGGATTTAAAATATTTAAAGCAATGTTTAAAAGTACTTTTAATGCCATGTCTTTCAAATGGGGTCATCCCACAAGACCAGCAGTACAGTAGACATATGGCCCACGAGACTGACAGCCCACAGGACCGAAAATATCAGTGTTGCGAAAAGTTCAGAAGAGTTGACAGAAGGCACCATGAGACCAACATGCTGGTCTCTTGGGCTGTCGGTCTCTTGGGCAGTAGGCCTGGCCCTTTCAAATGTATTTTCCTGCTCAAAGTCAGAAGGGTGTTAACCCCTTCCATGCCATGGGTGGAAAATCTTGCCCAAGACTTCAAGTAAACAATTTTGACTAGGGATGGCTCTATGAATTTTTTCTTCCTGAAGCAGAAACAGTTACTCTTATAAAGTTTGTTCTCATGGAATATAATTTATGCCCAGTTTCATAATGACACAAAGTAACAGGAGTCAAAATTTAAAAAGGCGTGGCCGGGGGGGAGGGGGCACTCAGTATATGGTGTGCGGTGGGTATGTGCCGCCCAGAAGACCCCCATTTTTACACTCAAATTTCCATTCCAAAGCATACCATCTTTTTCTTGTTGAAAAAAAGAAGGGAGAAAACCATTCCAAAGCACCGCTTTTGTTTTCATTCCCTCGTTCCGGCCGTTCTGGCCGCCCCCACCCGTTTCAAAGAATATCATTTTTGGTGAAAAGTTGAAAAGGAGTTTCATTCCAGGTGCTTACTTCCTCCGGGCTTTCCCCATTGCTTCCAATCCGGTTCCAATCCATCCCAGGGAATTCCGTTTTCATTCATGCTGAGCACATGCTTGCGAATTAACCCAGCTTATATGCAATACATGTAATCCAGATCCAAAAACCCCCTTTTCCCAAAATGTTTGCAATTCCGAAGACCATCCTTTTCATGATACGCTAGTTCTGAGCCCCCCTTTTTTGTCTTTCCAGTGGCACATACCTACCACTTTTGGGGTTGAGTGCCCCACCCGAGGGGCCCGGCTCATGCGAGGCATCATGTGCTGACGTTAAGACCACTTCAGTGACTGGTACCGTGTTTTGCGCGTCATGAAAGAGTTATATCGTTCAAAAAGTGATTGCAAAATGACTAGCTTAGGTACTGGCACAATCGAAATGACGCTAATTGTATTAAAATTTGGTGACTGCATCTCTTTAGTATATGTAGGCTATGTAACCTATATTTAATGGTTTTCTGACTTTCAGCACATGACATGTTTACCTAATATGAAAATGTTACATAAAATGTTACATTAGACTATTGCATAAGGCCCAATGCACACAAGGCACTATGCATCATTGAGAGACATTCAAGCATATATACTTGAACACTTTAGATCCAGATGCCATCTCTATATATAGCCACAGACACGACCCCTTGAAGCATATTTGTCAGAAAATCAACTTTCAACGGAAAACTGGCGTGGCAATCTACACAAACAAATCAATGCATACAGAAAATAAATGTTTTCTGTATGCGGGCGCAGTCATCTCCATGTTGGGGCCTATTGTTCACTGCTTACTGCAGCATGAATTCTATGGAATTGAACAATCAGTTGGTGCAATCAATGGTTTTTCGAATAATGCCTCTTGTTCACTTGTCCTAAGTACATTGTATGTATGTGTTATGTATGCAGTAGAGTGATATATGCACAAAGTTAGATCAGGAAAGTTTCTTTGTATTCAACAGTGCAGTATAACATTCTATATTTTTGTATGCAACAGTACTAGACGAATTACTGTCAACTCACTAAATTATTCCACAAGAGGGCCGTTTGACAGCATATTGTATTTGCAATGAAAAAGAGTACATGTATTAGTACTAGTATTCTGCAAACCCAACTGTGACTGTATTATAAAAATTATATATATATTTATCACAGGTCTAGCCTTTTTATTGCATGCATGTAAATGAAGATATTTGTTATGTTCAGAGATCACATCATGCAACATACTAAAGGGATACACAAATTTAGAGGGATATTTTTTAAATTGTATTTTGCTAAGTTTACTTTATAATTCATGTTGATACAATATAAGTTTACCACAGTGTATATTTACCAGATAGAGGCATGTGTCATTGGTCATTTGTAACGATTTTTCACTCCATTTTTGATAAAATACAAGATGAAAAAAAAATGTTATATGTACATGTACTAAATATGCAAATGGTATATTTGAAGTAGTGCATTACCTCAAAAGAGCTTTTATTCATTATATTTATCAAATTTGTATGTTTTTAGCAACTCTATGTACATATTTGTTGGTTTTCTGTTTTGAATACTTGGTGATGTTTTATTTTTTGCTTTGTTTATGACTTTGTCTTCATAATGCTTTTAGGTAAGACAATTGCCAACACTTAAAAAAATAAAAATCAGTTTAAGGGCGATTTCAATAGTTTCTTGTACAGTGGCATAGAAAGGGTCCAGACATTGAGGGGGGGGGGGGTAGCGCAGCAGTCTCATTTAGTGGCAATTAGCAAGGCCATTCCTTTTTTCTTTTTTTTTTTTCATGTTCCCTTTTCTTTTTTAAAAGTTTGTTTTCTCATTCTTTTTCTTCTTCTTTTTTCTTTTTTTTTTTTCTTTTTTTTTTTCTTTTTTTTTTTTGCAATTCGATTGGGGGAGCGGAAAATACCCCCCCCCCCCGTTAGCAAAGCCACTGCTCTTTAATGACCTTTTGCATATCATAGGCATATATTTTATGGGAAACACAATGAGATATTGAAATAGAGTTGTTATCTGGTAATTGTTTGTTATGATAAATCTACAGTGCAAGTCAGAAAAAGTATCTATTTTGAAATTACACATTCTTTATAAATTGCCCCTTTTCCTTTGACATGAGCAATTAGAATTATTATTTCTGCTGAGTTTAGTACCATTGTCATATAGGGCAACTTTCAACTGCAAAGCTGGTCCATATTACTTCAGGACTTGTTTGGTTTAGAATCAATTACACAACGATATGATTGGTATTGGAAGAGTACTGGAAGAGTATATCTACCGTATGTCAAATTGGCCCATTTTCGAAATTTGCCTTCTAAAAAAGTGGCAATTTTAACTTTGTTCTTTTTGGACTTGCACTGTATCTTTGTCTCTTCTCATAGACACGCTATAATTTTCAGATTGAAAGATGATGATATGCTAATATTTGGAATTCATATAAAGAGCGTAGGAGATAATAAAACAATTTTTTTGAAGCATCGTGTCATGAACTGATAGTAATGTGTTTGTAATTGTGTACAGTAGCGTATATGGAGTTTGGAAAGGGGGAGGCATCCCCCTCCCCAAAATGAGCAAATTGTGAGGTTATACAACGGCCAGTATAATATGAGATATACATGTACAAGGTATTGAAATTGATCTACAATTTAATCAAGGTAGATGCTAATTATACTGGATACGGATTTTCATATTTCATGCTTATTATTTTATTCGGCAAATCAACTTTCCACATATACAGTTCATAGTAAAAAAAAAAAAAAAAAAAAATATCATAGTTGAGAAACAAATGGATATGATGAGCAACACAAGAAATAGGAATGCGTATGTGTTCTCGAGCGTAGCCCCCCCCCCCCCTCCCCCTTCCCAAGCTGTCTGGAAGAAAACAAAAATCGATTTTAATCACTTTGACCATTCCTCCAGTTATATATAGATGTCGCATCTGAAAATTGGAATGATATTCCATTTCTGTAAAAAAAAATCAGACAAGGTATGATTAATTTTGGCTTTCAGATAGGCATAATATAATATTCATGAGGTTGAACAATGCTCCTTGCCTGCTCACCCCATACAAGATAGTAAGTTGGACAATGGGACTTACAGGAAAATCCAACCTTTGTATATATATATATATATATATATATATATTTTTTTTTTAAAGCTGATTTGTGTGAAAGGAGAAAAAGAAGAAAACAGGATGGTGAAAGTTTGAAAGAAATCGGGCAAAGAATAAGAAAGTTATGAATATTTGAAAAATGAGATCACTACATCTGTGCGAATCTCATATTGGCAATTTGGTGAATCGATTGTGACGTATGAATTCACGGTCAACCCTCCCATTGCCGTACACCACCAAACTATCATTAAATGCCAGCTTTCTCCTGAACGCCTTTTCCCTTGGTTAAAACACATTGTAGATATCATATTTTTACAAGTCCTTTGAAAAGAAAACGATCCTACTGAGTTATACATTTTGAAATAAATGATGTATTTTGTGTGTTGGAGCGAATGGGAAAGTTGACCGCTGCTATATCACAGTATCGTACCGATAAAGCCTATTTATAATTCCCATATATACTGTATTACATTTTTTTAGAAATCATAACTTTCTTATTGCTTGTCCGATTTCGTTCAAACTTTCACCAGTCTGCTTCTCTGATTTTTTCTGCTTTCACACAAATCAAATTATTACAAAGGTTAGATTGCATGTTTATCGATATTGACACGAATGACATTATTAAGCCGGTATCTCGAGTTAGCTTGAATATATGTTGGTCTATTTCTTTCTCACAGAATGTTTTACATCGGTACTCGGTGATGGAGCGGGGGGGGGGGGGGGGGGGGGGGGTGCACCCCTTCCCATTGGGGGGGGGGAATAGAAGGGAGAGCGAGATAGAGAGAGATAGAGAGAGAGAAAGCAAGAGAGAGAGAGAGAGAGAGAGAGAAAGAAAGAAAGAGAGAGGGTGAAAAGAACGTGAGAGAAGAAGACGGGACTCCCACACCCTGGTCGGTTGCGTTAATAATGTGCTTCCGAAATTCAACAGCTTATAGCCCACTAGGCCGATAGCCCCACTAGACCGACAGCTATGAGACAGACAGTCAATGATGGTTCACTAGACCAACAGCCCACTCGGCGCCACTGACTATTATTCGCAGCGGAAGCAGGGGGGGGGGGGTCTCTGAAGATTCACCCCCCCCAAAAAAAAAAAGCCTGTTAGAGCACTTTTGATCACACAGGCAAATTCAAGCTTTAAATCACCATTTATACAAAACATCGAGTGTTTATAATTTTCAGGAGGGGGGGGGGGGCAAACCCCTCGAATAATTCCAGGGAGAGACATCCCCCGTCCCCCTGAATTGCTGACCCTGCAATAGGTCCTTTAGGAAGTTTACATTGTCTTTTGAAAAACACAGGGTAATCATCTGTGCCTAAATAATACGGTTTAAAGGTCTTCAGATCTAAATTAATATTTTGAATAGTAACAGTTTGCATTTTAGAGCACTTTAGAGCCTAAGCGGGGTGTTGCAGCCTTTTACTCATTTATAATGAAAAAAAAAAAAAATCCGGAGGGGGGAAGGGGTCCGGCCGGAATCGCCGCCGCTGTTCGTTGCAATATGTCTCGAAGCGCGAACTTTGCTGTGGAGCTCAGCGCCGCACGTTTAGCATCATCACATTATCATTTCGCAAAATATGACTTACATAATAGGGTAGAATTGTAGGTCACCTATATTGTTTTTGAACTGAAACGCTATTGATCATGGGAGTATTAAAGACTGACATGGAAAAAAAAATCAAACCGGAAATATGAACTTGTCACCAATGCTTAAAAACGTACCACATCTTTTGTATTTAGTGAACGCTTCCATTGTTTCGATTAAGAATGCTTCACATACACGCACTTAGAAAGGAAATAAAAAGTTATGAAAGGAAGGGTTTTAATTGTTGCCTGAATGATTGAGGAAGGAGCCTGGGAGGGGGTAGTATAAAGAGGTAGACCTGTGTGGGTGCTAGGGCATGATGCCATACTTCCTGTCTCAAATCATTATACCCTTATACGCATGCGCCGAACACAAAGTCCCAAGACCTTTTCCCCTTCTTATTACTCATCAAAACTGAAGTACCCCCTCATCCGTTAAAGAACTTAGGTAGTGACTCGCTGTGGTTAATAAGATAGTGCATAACGGGAGTCTTGTGCCTGTGTGCCTATGTGTAATAGAGAGCTGGAAGCACCATTTCAAAACATAAATTGGACTTATTTCTTGCGAAAAAATGGGTAAGTCTAGTTCTTCCTCAGTCTATTAAACTGTACAACTTCGGTTTCTTAATTTCATGATTGTTCACTTTTTGCAAGAGTCAAGGAGGGTGTATCACAATTTACAAGGCCACTTGGCACATTGACATAATAGGCCGGTTTACTAACATATTCAAATTTTATGCATGCTTTTTAAACAGAGGTTGTTCTTGACAACCTGAAAGCTTGCCCAATGCTTGCCCGACATAGCAACAAGTAATGTATGCAAACTGGATTCCTAGTATTGTAGTCCATTTATTAATAACAGGTTGGTGGAATACCTTGTCACTAGGTCCTCCGGAAAGAAACATCCATAAATTTCAATAACTTAGTAAACCGGTCTATTATCTAGAGAACAAGCAGCCAAAAGCTTTGCCCTCTGCCGCTCCCTGTATATGCTGCTCCATTAAACTTAAAGCCTAGTTTGCAGGCACAAACCCTGGTCAGTCGTTAAAGAGGTTCTGCACTTTAAGACTACCATAGGCCATGTCCTATAGCTGCTGCTACCAGACGGTAGCTGAATTAGGCTTCTCTCAAGACACAATGATTTTCTGATATAGTGCCAAATTAGGGTCTGTGCTTGCAGACTAATTAAAGCCTTGCATGCTCCCCGCCACATTTCAAATAGACTGGCTTATGTAGTTACTCTCATATATACATATAGGCAGTTGAAAAAGTGCTTTCACTCCTTTGTTAGTTTCGTAATTATAGTCAAATTTATTCATGCTTGCCTTACTAGTAGTTACCTAGTAACGAAATATTAAAATTGCATGTATATGTTTTTTGCTGAATTGGACGAACATTAATCTATATAATATATATATATATATATATATATATATATATATATATATATATATATATCATAATTATGGAAGATTGGTTCATTTTCTTTGGAGTGGTAACTTCTTTAGGTTTTCAGGGTCACGCATCAATGAACGCCATTGTCTTTAAAAAATCTAGTTGGTTCACTTTCTTGTAAAACTCAACAGAATGACCTTGTTAACTAGCTTAGTTGCTCTTCGTGGTCATTCATTAGTAAGCTAATCTCGTAATGATTAATATCATGCCTTAACAAAAAGCCTTATGAACTTCACAAAGCATAGAACAAGTTGTCAGTCATTAAATACGACCAAGAAGAAGTGAGATCTTTAGAGAGCAGAGAGAACATGTTCGTTTGACTTTAGTGCTGCATGCACCTTCCGCCGATTATCAACAAAAAGCTGACATTTATTTTAAATCAGCACAGCAAAGTCAAATCTTCAAGAACAAGCATATGAGTTTTAGATTTTCCTTCTTTATGCTTTTTGACTTCGATTTGTATTGCTTTGTGATCTTGCAATCCTTCTGGCATGCAACCTTGTTAAAATTCACCGAGACTGTCTTCTTTAAAAAACGATTCCTATCTGAAAAACGTTTTACAAAGCACAAATCCTGAATCATGGGTGAATAACATCTCATTAACACAAAATATGTATCAAATTTAATTTGAAAAAGAAAATCATCCACAATGAGAATTGCCTTGGAGCACTCTCTGAGGCCATTTCACAAAAGGCATCTCCTTAACATCATGCCTATTACATGTATTTTACAAGAAAGTGAACCAACTAGATTTTTGCACAAAATTTTGAAGACAATTGTGTTCAGTTGTGCATGACCCTGAAAACCTAAACAAGTTACCATTGGAAAGAATATGAATTACTCTTTCATATGGTATGGGTATCATTGTCAATAAACATAATACGGGAATTATACGGGAATTATACGGGAATTTTTCAAAGTTGGGTTACTTTTTTTTTTCAACGCCCAGTATAATAAGCTAAGGATTTGGGATGTTTTCTTTGGTTCGAATAGGCACCTCCCCTGGCTCTTTTGGTCCCCTCCTTTTGGTACCCACAGGTGGAGAATGATCTCCAGATGTTTGGGAGGCACTTCTTAAGGGCAGCAGTGCCGTCTAGATTTCATAAATTCATATCTAAACTTTTAATCTTGAAGGGAGAACTTTTCAGCCGGTGGAACAGTTCACTGACGTACGCACTAATTAACGAGTATTTTTCTATTATGCACGCAACCTATACCGATGAGCTGTGAAGGGGAGAAAGTTTATTCGAATATTGGCAAAGAACATCGTGTACTCTATAGACTTTAGCCCCGCATGCTGTGTACACATTATGTTATGAGCGCAGCGCATGCATGGCTTCAACGACGCATTTATACGGCTTTTACTATTAAAGTGGCATTAAACTGGTACAACTTGAACAGCGCCATCTTACAGTGAAGGCTAAATTAAGATCATGATTTGAAAATTGATTGCATTTTATTTTGAATTTTGACAAACAGCTTGTTTGGATAATAAACACATTTTATATTTCAAACTATTATTTTTGACTTTGCAAATGTGGAAAATTGCTTACAGGTATATTCTAAGCTTCTACAAACTAGAATGGGGCATGATGGGAAAATGAGAGGCACAGACACTTTTCAAATCCTGTTAAAAGATGACGCCATTAGGGGCTTCAGGTTACTGTCACTTTAAATAGTCGGGTCGCGGCGCAGCTCGCTGGGTAGAAATTTTCAAAACTTTTTTTTTTTCAAGGGGACACCAACCCCCAACCCCCCCCCCCAAAAAAAACAAAAACATGAACGCTAGAGAGAGAGGATAGAAGGGTAAGAAAGACGGAAGAGAAGATGATGAAAGGAAACAAAGAATACAACAAAAGGAAAATTTTGAGATAATAAATGAGTGGATAAAAACAAAGAATAACATAAAGAAATATAGAGATGTGGGCCGGTATTCTCGAAAGTGGCCTAAGTTAAGCCTGGCTTAACTTAGGCCACTGCTTTATGGAAGGCCATTCGTCAACCCCTAAGTCCCGTATGAATTACCATATTTATGTAACAAATTAAAGAAACAAAATTATTTTTTGGCACGAAATGAGCATCAGAATTCATTTCTATCGTGTCGGTTTTTGTATTTGCATTTAGTTCCAGAACTATGGTGATTTTGTAGGATCAAAAGAGGGTGACATTTGGCTCTCCATAATTCGGTGGCCTAAATCTAAACACTTAGGCGGTGGCTTAAGTTAGGCGCCTTTCGAGAATACGGGCCATAAATGATAGAAGGATAATGATATTAAGAGTAACATAAGGAAAGATAGAAGAGAAGATGATAATTTGAATAAAATAATGACATAACGAAAGGAAAGATGAAAGGAAAAAAAGGATAGAATGAAAAAAAAAAAAGAATGGCTTAAGGAAAGTACGGTAAGTAAATATGGAAAGCAGAAAATTAATAAAAAAAGAATAATATCATGAAAGATAGAGTGAGGAATGATAGGATAAAAAAGTATAACATAAAGAGGGATAGAGAGAGAAAAGATAGAAGGATAAATAATAACGTGGGGGAGAAAATGATAACAGGAAACAAAAAAATATCATAACGAGAGGAAGGGCGCAATCATACATGTCCCAAATTCGGCAAATCCCTCTGGAAGTCTGACCATTTCCGACATTGGCTCCCCGAAGAAAGAGGTGAAACTAGATGGCAGTTGAGAAGTGTAAACGCAAACATGTTGATTCCAGTAAAATGTCGCACTGAAAGATACAGATCCAGTCCAATCCCATTTCTCGTGTCAATGCTTAATGAAAATAGATGAATTAAACCGACGATACTTTGTAAGACATAATGATGCAGAATGACCTTTCCTCAATGGTGGATTTTTTCTTTTTTCTTTCTTTTCTTCTTTTTTGTTATGATATCTGAACAGTTTTTTGTTTTGTTTTGTTTTTTTTTGTTTTTGTTTTCCTTTTTATAATATCTCGAAACCAAATGCATGATATGTGATCACTTTATCCCCTTTGAATTTTATCAAACGAATTTATGGGCTCTATAGCCCCCCCCCCCCCCCCGTTATTTTTTCTGTTTCATGATTTTTACCGTGGGAGGGTTCATTGTGCAGGTTTTGATAAGTTTGCGTGTTTTTTAAAGTATTTGGAATGTTTATTCAGAAACCTTTTCATCGAAACAGTTAATAATTACCTTATTACCCAACTCCGGAACTTTATTTTTTTAAGAATACTGAATAATACACACAGTGGTCTACAATTATGGATATCCATTGCATTTAATCTTTATCATTTAATGTCATCAGTGTACTCGTTTTGCATTGTCCTTATCCTTTGACCCTTGTTTTTGCCTATATTGTTCTTTTTCTCTCTACCATCTTTCCCAACCTGCATTTACCTCAATGACATTTTTTAATCTTGTAGTATCTAGTAATATGTCATACAAATTCCTTACAGGCTATCTACTATGTAAACATTATTACAACAATTCAGAATTACTGCAAATGTGATAATGTGATCTGTTATACTGTTTTATCATTCATTTTGTACTATGATTAATATTCCTTTGTAAAGAATGTATTTTTGCTATTGTAACCTTGCTTTTTGAGTTTTCAATAAATAAATACCATTTTTATTATTATTTTTATATGATTGATAGAAGGATAAAAGCAATGAATAACAAAACGAGAGATAGAAAGAGAAAGATGATGTGTGCTATCCACTGTCTTTCAGACACTGCTTCGAAGTCCGAACGTTGGGCGGAAATGAGTCATGATACATGACACGTACGATTTATGACTGTTCCAACATGACTAACAAAAATAGCAAGAAATGCGGGGCCTTCATGATGATCTTTATATCACATGGTATGAATTTAGTTCGGATTAATAGCATGAACCAATTGTATACATACAGATCCTCATAATTGCACTGCCGATGAACTAAGTCTCGTTCTTGCACTTGTGCTAACTTCTAGTTCCAATTAGCAACTTTACCTTAGTATAAAGTGTGCATAGATGTATATATGACACGTACTCGATTATTTATTAATCTACAAACTGAAACACATTATTATCAATCAATTTATATTTGTTTCATGTAGATAAGTACTTTTTATGTATAAGTATTCATGTAACAATATTACTCTTTATATTGCTGATTACACTGTCATTTATGTGATGTGTTGTTAATAAATTCATATCAGGGGCGGATCCGGGATTTTCTAAAAGAGAGGGCACAGAGCCGGAGAAGTACACAATTAAGGAGGCTTTTTTTTATTGTGTACTTAAGGTATGCCAGTTGGGTTTCAAAAAAAAGGGGGCGATTCGATCGGCCTCCCCCTGGATCCGCCCCTAGTTTGCAGGCACAAACCCTGGTTAGTCGTAAAAGAGAGTCTGCACTATAAGACTACCATAGGCCATGTACTATAGCTGCTCCTATATTGACACAACCAGTAGGCAGCTGGGCTAGGCTTCTCTCAAGGCACAATGATTTTTTGATAAAGTGTCAAATTAGGGTCTGTGCTTGATATTGACACAACCAGTAGGCAGCTGGGCTAGGCTTCTCTCAAGGCAATGATTTTTGATAGAGTCAAATTAGGGTCTGTGCTTGCAGACTAATCCGCCCCTGCATATGACAGTAAACCGTAGCGGTTTACAACAGGGGTTTTCTTTTTTAAGCGTTATGCGCTTCACATTTTTGTATCTTATAACACACAAATAGATGTGTACGCGTAGAGACCTCTGTGCGTGTCAATTACATTATTTTTATCCCCAACTGCCTTTTATTTTATTTCACATGCCAGGTTTGGTATGAATTTACTTTATAGTAGTAGTAGTAGTAATAGAAGTATAGTAGTAGCAGTAGTGTGTGTTGCTAAACATCGAGTTTCGAGTTTCGAGTTTCGAATTCGAAACTCGAAACTCGAAACATTATTATTATGTTAGGATATATCATTATCCACTTCCTAACAAATCGTCACGAAAAATGCACGAACGTATGTGAGTGGATTATGTGAGTGATATGGGAGTTGACTTATGGGGACGGTGCGTCTTTGGCACACCTTGATCAGATTCTCAATCTCAATTCCCTAGTGCATTAAAGGGATGTGGTAGGCAGTATCCATGTGCCGTAGGTCATAATTCGCTGACACCAGACTTGGGGAAATATCGATAGGTATATCTACAAGTCTCGCACCCAGCAAATCCGTTGTCCAGTCTCGGAGAGTATTCGGTTGAGGGAAATGTAAGTAAATGACTTCACCATAGGGTGATGGTGGGTGGGAAATGCAGAGCATTACATAAGGCTGTTGGTCATAACACTGAAGTCCATTCTGGGTGACTGACAACATGTGTTAATGGGTACACAGCCGAATGGTGTCAAATTCCTTATATGCATGCTGAGTGCCCCCTATACTAGCTAGACCATGCACTGTTCATGAACTGTTCAAATGTGACTCATATAATATTTTGTTACTATTTCTGTCTTAATTGGTCCTGTGGTATTAGATATGCTAGTGCATCCTTAACTAATATAAATGCGTAGCAGGGGCGGATCCAGGATTTTGTTAAGGGGGAGGGGGGGGGGGGGACAAATTCGAAGCCGGGGCAAGTGGAACTTTTATATGTAAATTATTAGTGAAGTTAAAGTATACCAGGGTCCCGTTTCGTAAAACTTGGTATTAATAACAAGTTACAATAGCTGTTATAAGCTATACTGAAATCCTTGAATCTGATTGGCTTAGGGCAAATTTGTCATAGAAATGGGGCAGTGGTTATTGATAACAAGTTTTATGAAACAGGGCCGAGATTTGGTTTAGGCTGGGGGAGGGAGCAATGCCCCTTACTCCAAAGGGGGATTAGCGTTCTGCACTCCACCCCAACCTCAGACCTTTGACTCTATACTTTAGTCTTTATCACTTTGAAGGTGACCTGACTTTTGCTCCAGCTAAAATTGCTCTTTCGTGAAAAATATAAGGTCGGTTAGGTTTAGGGCTGCGAATGTTAATGGGTTTTAGGGTTATAGGCATAGCTTTATTATAGGAGCCGGAGTTGGGAAGTCGATAAGAGTAGGTTAATGGCCGCGGAGTAATTATTATAGGAACATGTGTCTTGTGACGTAGAACTCATCCATATGATTATTAATAAAGTGTATCAATTTTCCATTTCTCTCTCTCTCTCTCTCTCTCTCTCTCTCTCTGCAGGTGGTTTCTGGAATACGCGCCGTGGCTGGTTCCTTGTGATATCAATGTGTCTTGTATCTATCTTCATGTTTGCACAGCTATCAGCTCGATACAATATGCCTCGATATGTAACGCATCTTACAAATAAGGTAATCAACTTGTAGCTAGCGCCCCCCCCCCCATCGTATGGTAAAAAGGTGTGTATGTGTTTGTGTGTGTGTGTGTGTGTGTGAGAGAGAGAGAAAAAGAGAGAGAGAGAGAGAGAAAGTAAGAGGAAAAATAAGAGAAACAGGGTTGTGAGAGTATGATATAAATCGGACAAATAATATATGAATGTTTGACAAATTTCACTTAATCTATACGAATCTCAAATTGGCAATGTGGCCAGATGATTGTCACGTATTCACCATCACCTCTCCTTTTTTTTCCGTACACTAATTATAACAAAATATACATATTGTAAATAGCATATTGTCCAAAAAGAAAAAGATGTGCTACATGTGCTGATTTATAAATTTGGAAAAATGGGATATTTAGTCATTTGTGTGTTGGAACAGATGGGAGAGTTACATTACTGATTCGGCCAACTGGATATTCCCTTATATGTATAGTGATTGCAACCTTTCATATTGCTTGTCCAATTTCGTTCAAACACTCACCAACTTCCTTCTTCCCTTCAGAGCAACTTGCCATTAAAGAGGAGGGTGAGTTCTGTAGAGGTGAAAAATAATTTGTGAGCTTTCTCTTTCCTTTTATGTTTGGAAGAACATCATAGTAGAAATGTCCCCTGAAAAGGATTGCTATATTCAAATGCCCTGATATTCGAAATACTGATGAGAAACAGGTGAAGTATTCGGGCCGATCATTCATGCCACATGCGTTTGCAGTCCCATGCATATACCCATTTCTGCATGCACACTGCATGTTCTTTTCAGTGAGATTGGGTTGATTTCTTATCATTTTGATGCTTCCAAAACCTCGCTGTATATACACCAGTTCTTTCCCAATTGCTTCAGGACAGTTCCTTTCACACTAATCGCATGACCAGAACTCAACTTTATCTTTAGGGTTGAATTTTCCTTTAAGATAAGTGCTCCCCCCCCCCCTCCCCCTCCTCATGATGCCAGTTCCCGAAGACCCAATTAACTTATAACCACTGTAATTACAACTGTACCGTTGTACAACACATGTACGGCAACAATGATTGCTCTGCGTCAAGGTTGTATACTAAACCAAGTTCTAAGCTTAATCAGCCCCGAAACAAACACCATACCTAACCCTAACCCTACACATAACCCTATACCTTATCATTATCTTAGACGAAATAAAGCCCAAAGCAATTGTAGCGGGAGAATAATTACTCGCAATTATGTCCGAGTACCAACTCCACATACATATACCGCCTCCTGAAGAGTGTGTTAAAAGGCGATAAAAAGTGCGCCATTCGGTTCACACTGGCAGATTTTCCAAAAAAAAACACACAAAAAAAACCAAAGCCGAAATCCAAACATTATGAAAATCCTGAAAAATGTATCTATTAGTCTTCGCACTTTTTAGATTTCTGCCATGTATCTGTGACAGTGGAAACCATTAAATAAAATTATTGTCAGAGTTTGTGCTTAACCCCTCCCCTTTCTATTATGGAAAAACAGAGATCAGGGTCAAAACAGGAAGAGTTTGTGATTTCACTGGTCAAAATAACTTGCCAGGGGTCAAGGCAGCAATTAAGAGTTTCCTTTAAAGAGGAAGTCCACCCTGATTACAAGTTAATTTTAAAAGAAGCAGAGAAAATCGCGAAACAAATCACTGAAGGTTTGAGCAAAATACAATAAAAAATATGAAAGTTATGATTTTTTGAATTTGTAATCAATCAAACACAACCCCGTGACGTATCTTGCGAGCTCCTCTCCCATTTTAACTGTACCCCCCCCCCCCCCCCCCCCCAATCATTAATTTCCATTTTATCTAGGGAAAATATTCAATTATACATGCACCTTTGATATATTGCTCACATGTTTTTATACAAAACCTCTGTGAAACAAATCTATTCCTTCATCAAAAACTAAGAAAATGAATATTTATGAATTTTTCTTCACTAAGCAAATGGAAGAGGAGCTTGCAAAATACGTCACGGAGTTGCCAATTTGTGTTTGACTGATTACAACTTCAAAAATTCATACATTTCTTATTTCTTATGGGATTTTAATCAAACATTTACTAATCTCTTGCTTTCATTTTTCTTACTTTAAATGAACTAAATACCAGGGTGGACTTTTTTCTTTAAGAAATTATGTAATTTATTCTCTCGGACAGGTGCAGATTTAGTCCTATGTATCAACGGTCAGTGACGTCACATGGAACAGGACAGGCGCGTCGATAGTAGGGGGAGGGGGGGGGGGACACCCCATTAAAATTTTCTGTCAGCAAAGTCAACATAAATTCCATCTCTATAGGAAAATCGCACCAATTACTGACTCCTTTTCAGATACCTTGTCGGCCATTTTAATTCAACATCCCCATTTATAATGATCCCGTAAAACCATGCAGCCTTTCAGGGGCACTAGCAGCATCACTGTTTGGGGGGGGGGGTACCGATCTAACTAGGTGGCTGGGATGCGAATGAACGAGGCAATCGATTGGAGGGGAGGGGGAGTAGGGTGTGGGATGGGGTCGCAAACATCTTCTTTGCACGTTCCTCCTTCACCCTCCCTCTCAGTCTCTTTTGTTTTTCCTCCCCCCCCCCCCCCGTTCCTGTGACATCAGTTTTCAGATTTATTCGCTGCTTCAATCAACCATATCAACAACAAAAAATTTAAAAAAAATTAAGAAATAAATAAATAAGAAAAATCATTTTAAAAAAAAATGCTGTAGTGCATAACATAAAAATACAATAAGAACAATAACACCAATGTTTTTTTTTTTCCATAGATAAGAGCACATATTTAAATATCAATAAATAAAGTATACGATGCTCAGATATTGACCTGATGAAAAAGGTGCGCCATGTTTAAAAGCAAAGCATGTATATTACATGCCCCATTCGCTTTGGAGAGGGGGGGGGGGAGATAATGGAATTTATAGGCCTATATCATCATGGGAGGGGTTCAATTACTACCAGGAAAATAAATGTTGGATTATCATCATTCCTCAGTTTCGCTATTTCAAAGACCTGTGCAGGGGGGGGGGGGGACTTTTGAGAAAACGTATACCGGATTCTATTGACACTGATTATTCATTTCTGTTTTGTTTTGTTTTGTTTTTGTTTTTTGGGTCTTTGCATAGATTATGATCATGTCTGACGGATTTTCATTACCAAAAATATCGGCTAGAAGGATAGCCCTACCAAAGGAAAATAATATAACGGTCCCAGCAGATGAACGTCTACAGGAATCAACACGGCGCCCCTTACGACCACCTGCACCACCACCACCACCACCATCACAAAACAACGGCCACGCCCTTAGAATTATAAACAACGAGAACATGACCAATCCACACTACTCCCGGTTCTTCATTGAGAATCCCAAACCGGTTTATGCGATCGGAGACCAGATCAAAGTTCTCATCGAAACCCGGACGGATCGTAACGGGCCCAAAACCGCGGGTGGCGATTTCATCCGCTCTAAGATGTTCAGCCAGGCGGAGAGAGCGGGGCAGAGTACGGATGGTGAGGTGAAAGACATGGGGAATGGCTGGTATGAGGCATGGTTCACTGCCCGCTGGCCTGGGGTATCTACAGTCGAAGTGGTACTCGTTCACACGGCTGAAGCATTAGCGGTTATCCAGCAGATAGCCGACAATCCGGCCAAGATGGTTTATATTGGGCGGTTTATTAAGGGAAATAATGCTGACACAACTAAATGCAACACTTTCCCACCACAGGTGAGTGTACGGATCTTGCTACAAATTTATTCACCATTAAAACAATTTTCTTCCGGAGTACTGTTCAAGCCACAGTCGTCAGTTTCCATGTGCATTGCATTATAATTCGCTGACACCAGACTTTGGTTGAATTACCAATTAATGTGTGTGAGGTCTCCCTGGCAGGCAGGCAGCGAAACCAGGGAGATGGATCTGAACATGGGTCCATAAAATTACGCCAGCTGGGGAGATTTACGATGATGACATTTCCTTACACTGTCGTAGGAGAAGGGCACAATGCATTACATAAGAAATGCCTATCATTAAAAGTGCAATCCTCTCTTAGTGATTGACAACGACTGCTATTGTAAGGTAGACACTTGAATGGTGTCCAATTCCCCATGAGAACCTACGACTATGTGGCTTGAAGATTATTAACATAGAAGCTATATTAACAGAATTTTGAAGATAATTCATTCATTACCCATCCCCCATCCCCTTCAAAAAAAAAAAAAAAAAAAAAAGGAGTTATGCCATTAGGAATATTTGAAGAGTGATTTCATCATCTCCTTACGCAGTACAGCAGGATCAAGTTTCACTTCAAATCGATTATGCGAAATCATATAAATCCTTGTTTTTCTTAGCTCTTAGTTTTATGGATGTAGCATGTTTTGGAACCTAACTCTTCTTATCTGTTCTCGTATCTCGGGAAGCTTGACATTGAGTGAACTTTTACGTAAAATTAAATCACCTGCATGGTCACTTTCGTTTTAAACATCTAACTTCCTCATGTAGTATGGACCATTTTGTAACATGTCAAGCCCTGACGGTAGAATGCCATGGTACTGTCAAGCACCCAGCACTCCCGGTATGTCATGTAATGACTGGACGTGGTCTCAGAGTGATGAACCAGCTACAGCACACCTCCTTAAGGAGATGGTCGGACATCAATCGAGAGAAACTGCAATAAACAGGTATGATATCCTGGAGACTTTAAGTGTCCAAACCACCAAAAGATATTTTGCTCTCTTTGGTAGGAGTTCAATATCGCACTATTATATCAACAACATAAGTTACTAATATTACTTCTATCATGTCTATAAAAAGATATTGCAATTTAAATGCACGCTCAATCAACGTAAAAGCGACTTATGAGTAGACTAGTCGGCGCACCCAAACGCACTCGCATAGAATAGGGCCCGCACGGAACCCAATTCCGACTTGGGTTCTGCGCGTGCCCTATCTTTGGGGTTTTTATGACTTTATGTTACCCTTTATTTTCTGTATACTCTTTAAACGTTACCTCATAGAATTTCAAATATATTTTTTAGGTTGATTTTATACTTTCTAACTGTACATAAATTGTTTTCAAGGTGAATGTTACCCTGTACCATCAGATCAATTTTCAGATAAATTCGAATTATTGGAAAGTTTCTTCTATGATATTTCAAGGACAAAGTGTATCCGATTCCTGTCCAACTGTTTGTGACAAACTACGACTATGAAATGTAAACCGGTTTATGACTAAATAACTTCGGAGGCATCGCAGTAGACCGCCAGAGCAAGAGACCAATAATCCTAGTCTCGTGAACTCTCGAAAAAAAGTGATCAGACTTTCCGCGGGACTAACATATCGGCCTCGTGAAGTGTAGCCAATAACTATGTCTATAACTATTAGAAGATTAAAGGAAAATCCAATCTAATCAGAAGTATGGTAGTGGACCCTATTTCCGAACACTTTTCACAAAATCAACCATTAATAGCAAATAAAAAATATTACATGAATATCTGTCAAACTTACAAAATAAATGCTCAAAGTCCTTCAGAAAAAGAAGTTGATGGAATTTGAAAAAGACAACGTAGATCTAATACGATATTCCCTTCCGAGCGAGCCCCTTCCCATCGACGCGGCGTTTTGGTCCCTTGAAAAAGGTAATGTATTACCGAACGTGTGAAACCTATGGGGAAAAAGACACAGCCTACCCCGATTTGATATTCCGAAGGTTTATGCGAACAGGGTCCCGTTGCACAAAACTTGCGTTTGAACGCAACTCAGGAAAACCAAACGCAACTTTAATTTCAGCCAATCAGAAGTGCGCATTAAGGACTTGCGTTTGATATTTAGGAGTTGCGATTAAATGCAAGTTTTGTGCAACGGGCCCCTGGTTGGTTAATAATCCAAAGGTTGTGCGAACTTGATTCTTAAGATTTGTCATCCAGGTTCGTTATTCCGAAGGTTGTGCGAACTTGATTCTTAAGGTTTGTCATCCAGGTTCGTTATTCCGAAGGTTGTGCGAACTTGATTCTTAAGATTTGTCATCCAGGTTCGTTGTTCCGAAGGTTGTGCGAACTTGATTCTTAAGATTTGTCTTCCAGGTTCGTTATTCCGAAGGTTGCGCGAACTTGATTCTTGATATTTGTCATCCAGGTTCGTTATTCCGAAGGTTGTGCGAACTTGATTCTTAAGATTTGTCTTCCAGGTTCGTTATTCCGAAGGTTGCGCGAACTTGATTCTTGATATTTGTCATCCAGGTTCGTTATTCCGAAGGTTGTGCGAACTTGATTCTTAAGATTTGTCATCCAGGTTCGTTATTCCGAAGCTTGTGCGAACTTGATTCTTAAGATTTGTCATCCAGGTTCGTTATTCCGAAGGTTGCGCGAACTTGATTCTTAATATTTGTCATCCAGGTTCGTTATTCCGAAGGTTGTGCGAACTTGATTCTTAAGATTTGTCTTCCAGGTTCGTTATTCCGAAGGTTGCGCGAACTTGATTCTTGATATTTGTCATCCAGGTTCGTTATTCCGAAGGTTGTGCGAACTTGATTCTTAAGATTTGTCATCCAGGTTCGTTATTCCGAAGCTTGTGCGAACTTGATTCTTAAGATTTGTCATCCAGGTTCGTTATTCCGAAGGTTGCGCGAACTTGATTCTTAAGATTTGTCATCCAGGTTCGTTATTCGAAGGTTGTGCGAACTTGATTCTTAAGATTTGTCATACAGGTTCGTTATTCCGAAGGTTGTGCGAACTTGATTCTTAAGATTTGTCATCCAGGTTCGTTATTCCGAAGGTTGCGCGAACTTGATTCTTAAGATTTGTCATCCAGGTTTCGTTATTTCGAAGGTTGCGCGAACTTGATTCTTAAGATTTGTCATACAGGTTCGTTATTCCGAAGGTTCATGAGTAACGAGCTTTTTGTTTTCTTTTCTAAATATAGCTCATGGTGAGCAGCCCTCGTCTTAGTTGATGATCACAACAATAATAGGGTATAGAGCATGGGCCGCTGAACCGTTGGGCTGGGGGGGGGGGGGTGCTGCAGCCCCCTAACTTGAGTAGACACGTTAAAAAAATCTCGGAAAAAAAGGCTCGAAAATTGTCATTAATTAGTGAAATCAGATAAGCCCCCCACCCCACTTTCAAAAACGCTCCGCGGCCCCTGTAGAGGAGACACTGCCTAATATGTAATGACAATGATAATCCCCACTGTTGTTTATGCGTGACTTGTGAACTGTGTTTAATAATGTCCCTTCGTCCGTACCTGTCTCTCGTTCCTCACAGATACAGAGTAAACATACAGAATGGAGGACTAACGTTAACCATCAAGGTGGACATAGGTCCTTCTACAGGTAACTAATTTCAATCTACCTATGGGAAAGGTGTCCCGACATAATTATGCTCCGGCGACAATTGCTCTTTGTCGTCAAAGATATATAGGGTTGGGGTTAGGGTTGCGGTTGGGTGTAATTTAGGTTTAGGGTTAGCGTTAGCGTTAGGTACAGTGTTTGGTGCAAGGTTGAACTTCAGGGGGGGGGGCGTTTCATCAAGTGTCTTGGTGATTTTTTACCGACAAATTTGCTCTGAGCCAATCAAATGCAAGGATTTAAACACGATAAAAACTACTTTCGAAAAATAAACTCAAGACAATTTCAATAGCTCTGTCTAACACCTTTAGAAATGTGCAAACATTACAATGGCGTATTACGTAATCCGAACAAGATTTCTATGGGCAGTACAATAGGCCTTTGAAATTGCCCTTGAGTTTATTTTTCGAAAGTAGTTTTTATCGTGTTTCTGGAAGATTATAACAGTTATTGCAACTTGTCATTGACGACAAGTTTTATGAAACAGGGCCCAGAATTCGGTTAGTGTATGAGATTGACCGCCAAACAATTGTCGCCAGAGTATGTGTCGTACAACTCTAGGACGACCAGAGCCATTTTATTTATCGCTCTGAATAGAGCTGTATATTATGCACCCGTTTGTAATTCTTTGTAACAGATAATAGTTCAAATTTTATGTCGGAAATAAAAACAAGTAAACTAGTTTTGGTACCTACATATATATATATATATATATACAGTCAAACCTGTCTATTAAGGCCACCCAAGGGAAACAGAAAAAATGGCCACTGTAGACAGGTGGCCTTTATAGACAGGTTCCAAGACACATATTTCTTGCTTTAGGGAGGCAATATAAGTGACCACTATAGACAGGAGGTCACTATAGACAGGTGGCCACTAAGACAGGTTTGACTGTATATATATATATATATATATATATATATATATATATATATATATATATGAAGAGCTGACATGCAAAAGGGACTAAATCCATTTTTTATAATTTGGCAGTTTTTTGCATGCTTACATAGACATTCACCATGTGCATCAAACTGACTATAGTCCAACTCCCAAAAGTTTCAGGAAGTTTATTAAAAATGGACATGAAATTCATGTTTTCATTCAAAAGGGCCTAAATCCAAAACACTTTTCATGCAAAAGGGACTATATCCACTTTAGCTAATTCTTCGTAAATCAAGGTTTTTTATTTCACACAATTCTATGTTTCCATTCAAGAAGTTCTTCTACTATGTTTAAGAGTCATCAATATAGGTAACAAAAATGACAATTAAAAAAATCCTGCAGATGTCTTAAATTTTATATAATTTTCTATATTAATTATTTTTTTTGATTTAGTCCCTTTTGCATGAAAAGTCCTGAGGGGTAATAGCTGTACACAAGGTTTATCATGAACATGAAACTACCTCTCTTATTCCCTACCCTTCCTATTGTCAGTCTATCTCTTTAAATGGTTTATTGGACTGTTGGAACCTCTGCCCGATATAGCAACAACTTGAAATTGATTGAAATTTGAGCCCCAGTAGCAGTTAATGCCCTAGTGAGGTCGTTCATTGCTAGTCCCTTGTCGACTTTCACAGCTCTGTCCATATAACCAGAAAGTAGCTTGCCCTACATAGCAACAACCTTTTACCTTCCCTTTCCCATCACAACCTTCATTCTTCATTACTATCATCAGCATTATCGTCATCACCGTCATCATAATCATGATCATCATAATCATTATCATCACCATCATTATCATCATCATAATCATCCTCGTAATCAATTTAATTATCTTTGATGTTTTAGGAATTAATGATCCCATAACAGTTAACATACATGTAGTTGATGCAATAATAAAACTGTAAGCATCAGCTTAACCATTTTCAACTTCAAACTCTCTTCAAATCGCTTTCACCTGTACATCAAAATACAATGATCAACATAATAGCATGTACAAACAAAAATAAATCATACAAGAGACAATTAAGTGCAAATTTTATTATCATTTTTTCAACTCAAATAACTTTAACACTTTTTGGCAAGAAAAATGTACAAATTACAATTTTTTTTTTTCAATCAGAAGGCATGAAAATAAACAGTAATGAAGAATGAAGGTTGTGATGGGAAAGGGAAGGTAAAAGGTTGTTGCTATGTAGGGCAAGCTACTTTCTGGTTATATGGACAGAGCTGTGAAAGTCGACAAGGGACTAGCAATGAACGACCTCACTAGGGCATTAACTGCTACTGGGGCTCAAATTTCAATCAATTTCAAGTTGTTGCTATATCGGGCAGAGGTTCCAACAGTCCAATAAACCATTTAAAGAGATAGACTGACAATAGGAAGGGTAGGGAATAAGAGAGGTAGTTTCATGTTCATGATAAACCTTGTGTACAGCTATTACCCCTCAGGACTTTTCATGAAGAAGGGACTAAATCCAACTTTTCATGCAAAAGGGACTAAATCCAAAAAAATAATTAATATAGAAAATTATATAAAATTTAAGACATCTGCAGGATTTTTTTAATTGTCATTTTTGTTACCTATATTGATGACTCTTAAACATAGTAGAAGAACTTCTTGAATGGAAACATAGAATTGTGTGAAATAAAAAACCTTGATTTACGAAGAATTAGCTAAAGTGGATTTAGTCCCTTTTGCATGTAAACTCTTCATATATGGCCACAAAGTGTTGATTGGTCAGCGTCCTATCCGAAGGACCTAAAATGAAGATTAGAGACTATTGCTCTACCACTGATCCATTACACCTCCAGTGGGAATGAATCAAGCGATTAAATATATGTTCTTCAATGTATTAATTCTGTTTATTTTTCAGCTGGTCTGCAAAATACATACCTCTACGAGTATCCGTGGCAGAACCTCACCCTACCTCCGTGTCAACCCGGTCAGCATGTCGGTCAACCGCACCCATCCGGTTACTTCTATCATGATACATGGTATTCTCTTCAATGCCGGATCCGACGACACTGGCTCCCAGGCAACGTGTCATCCTGTCTCGCAAACACGGCTGTTCAGATCATTGGTGATTCAGCAGCAAGGCAGATCTTTACTCTTCTACAGGAGATGTTGCAAGGCCACATCACGAGCGAGCGATCCGAATTCTTGCACGAATCGGAGCACCGGAGCGGACCACTGTGGTTCATCGACGATATGAACCGAATCGAAGTCCGTTTCAACTTCCACGGATTTCCAATAGGCGGATCTAACTGGTTTAACCGATCAAACATCGTGGATGCCACAACGCGTATCGACGCAATCCAAAGCTCAACAAAGCGGTTCGTACTGATCCTAACAATCGGCGCGCATTTTACATACCACGACCTGCAGTTTTATGAGGATCGTATGCGCTCCGTCAAGGGCGCGGTGGACCGGCTTTTCGAGAGGGTTCCGAATGCGGTCGTTATGATCAAGTCTTTGACTGCGAGGGAATACTCTACGGTTAGACACATCGCAGCTAATAGTGAATGGTGGATGTGGAGAGTGGACCAGAGCATGAGAAAGATATTTGGAGGAGACGCAAGAATAGCTCTAATAGACGCATGGGATATGACCAAAGCCATGCTCTTTCCCTACGACATTCATCCACACCAGACTGTAATAGCGAACTACATCAGTCAAATTTTATCTTTCCTTTGTCCGACGGATAGCTAGTTGGTAGTAAAGGTTCAGTTTTTTTATTTTTTTTCAATTAACTTTGCTCTTACGTCACAAGGTGGGTTGGGAAGACCCTCCAATTTATTTCATTATCACTATTATTATTTTTTTTACTGTGATGAAGATATGGATCACAAGGTACGGGGTCCAAATCCCTGCCTCAGCACTAACGTCTTCTGGAAAGACAACATTGCCACTCTCCACCCAAGTGTGGTATATGGGAACCCGGTACGAAGGAATTTCTTTAGTGCTTTAGCATCCATAGAGTATTATTCGCATAGTAGAAAATATAAAGGTATATTATTGATGAAGGGCCGGTCCCAAACGAGAATTGTAACTACTAATTATTCAAAAATCGGTCTGTATGCTGAAGTTTATTAAGGAAAAGAATTGGATATTCCCATGGATCTAAGAAAACCGCTGCTGAAAGCGCATTGACATGAATCAGTGGCATCTATCCATGTCTACCAGTGGATGAAGCAACGCCCTCTACGTTTGATGCGACCTTTCGCCATGTTAGGGCCAGCGTTGCCAGAGTTGGAAGAATTCTGCTTTCTGGCAGAATTTTGACCACTGTCTTTAGCATCTAACATTATGCTAGGCATAATTTGACAAAATCTAGCAAAATTTTAGCATTATTCTGGTGTTTTGTTCTTTTTGCTTGTCAGAGAATTTTTGAGTACAAAATACACCCTCAAAATGCTGATAACCTTTTTTTTTTTTTTTTTGCTTGCTTGTCAGAGCATTTTTAAAGTAGAAGTAACATTTTGATTTAGCAGTATATTTTTTGAAATAGCAGGATTTTCGCTGATCCCTAGCAGAATAGTATTTTTTCGCTGGCCACACTGGCAACACTACCGCTGTACTGGTTCAATGCAATTATTTTTTGCATTTTTAGAATCTAACAATTTAGCACTGTGAAGTCTTTTTCACAAATTAACTGCACATACTGGCAGCAACAAGTTTATTCCTATGAATTCTAAAAGCGATATAATGTGAACATCAGTATAATGCTTTTTTTTTCAAATAAAAAAAAATCAAATCACGTATCTTTTGCATAGAAGTACACTGGAATCATACACAGCAGACGGTGTCCCACGCACTGTGTTTGAGTGTAGGGCTCCTAATTTTGGTTGTGCGGCCACATCAACTGCTCCCATAGAGCCTTGCGTACGATGCTATTATCCACGTGGTAGAGATCGATGGTGGGATCACACCTTCAGCACCGATTTTCTGTGATAAAAACTCAACATTCCAACAGCACTGTTCGGTAAAGTTGACATAGTATTAATACATTCTTCACTTGAATTCAAAAATTGAAAATTTTGTGATGGGTTTTCAAAGTTGGAGAAGAGAATAGAAAATCGAATGATATTGATAGAGTATTGAACATGCTCAAGCGATTAACAAGAAATATATGAACTTTAACGATACTGTCATTACAGATAAAGTGGAGTACTTGTCATACGATTACATTGTAAAATAAACTGTCTGGACGCATTGGGAAAGGTTGATTATGCAGTACATAAGGAGTGATGTACGCAGTAAGGTTTTGGGATCATCAAAATGATAGAAAATTGTATCGATCTTGCTGAAAAAAATCACCGGCGTGCACTGATCACTACAGGCATGGATATGTGGGACCACTCACACATGTGGCATGGAAGTTTGGTGCTATTTCATGTCAGATTTCGAATATGGCATGTACGAGGACATTTAAAGAATAATCCTTTTAGGGGAGGAGAGAAAGCTCACCGTTTTATCTTTCACTTTTACCAGAACTCGACCTTCTCTTTACCCTTCCTCGAGAAGCATGCCCTCCAATCTACTTGAGGCAACTATCATATTATTCAGGCGGCCATTGCCATGATTGCAGTGTTATCAGGACTGAGCTTGTAACCGATTTTACTCTCTCCTTCTCTCTCTCTCTCTTTCTCTCTCTCTCCACCTCTCTCTGTCTTATTCCAAAGTCTACATCCCCTCATCTTTTTTCTCTCCAGTCTCTCTCTCTCTCTCTCTCTCCATCTCTCTCTGTCTTATTCCAAAGTCTACATCCCCTCATCTTTTTTCTCTCCAGTCTCTCTCTCTCTCTCTCTCTCTCTCTCTCTCCATCTCTCTCTGTCTTATTCCAAAGTCTACATCCCCTCATCTTTTTTCTCTCCAGTCTCTCTCTCTCTCTCTCTCTCTCTCTCTCTCTCCATCTCTCTCTGTCTTATTCCAAAGTCTACATCCCCTCATCTTTTTTCTCTCCAGTCTCTCTCTCTCTCTCTCTCTCCACCTCTCTCTGTCTTATTCCAAAGTCTACATCCCCTCATCTTTTTTCTCTCCAGTGCCTCTCTCTCCCTCTCTCTCTCTCTCTCTCCATCTCTCTCTGTCTTATTCCAAAGTCTACATCCCCTCATCTTTTTTCTCTCCAGTCTCTCTCTCTCTCTCTCTCTCTCTCTCCTCTCCATCTCTCTCTGTCTTATTCCAAAGTCTACATCCCCTCACCTTTTTTCTCTCCATTCTCTCTCTCTCTCTCTCTCCACCTCTCTCTGTCTTATTCCAAAGTCTACATCCCCTCATCTTTTTTCTCTCCAGTCCCTCTCTTTCTTGCCCTCTCTGTCCTATACTACGATTTTTACCTCCCTCTCTCTACTTTGACAATATTATGCATTCATTTCATTTCTGCCCATCAAAATATTTTGATGTGAAAAGAGCATTCGGTTTAATGATTATCCGTCAAAAACCTGATGATATTGAGAATATTTCACCTCTGTATCAATGTTGTCATCATTAGCTTCAATACTCTCTCTCAAAAAAAGTGAGTTTTCACTCTATTTTTATTCCCCCGGGAGTGAAGTCAGTGATCTCTCGTTCAAAAAGAAGAGAGAGAGAGAAAAAAATGAGAGCACGTTGCATGAAATATGAAGATGAAGATATGTTCGCTGTTATAATGTACAATTATAATGTACCCAGTTCTTCCTTTTGTTTTTTGATTTTTTTGATTTTTTTTTTGGGGGGGGGGGGGTAGCTATAGGGTGCTTTTATACAAGGGCAAGTCCAACCTTTTTTATCCCATACGCTACCGACCACAGGGCACATCTATTATATCTGATGGCTGTATCATGCTGATACTGATAGCCCTCTTAGAGTTTGGATTCGATAAAATATGAAGTAGAATGATGTTTAAGTCAATTTAAGTTTACAGTTCTATTCTACCATTCCATAATATGGCCTACTTTGTAACATTATGGGACATACAGTGGACTTGCCCATATACGTGATGGTCAGACTGAACCCAAAGAAATTAAAGGAATACATTTCCATGATAAATGTTTTAATTATCCTCTTTATTGTTACTTACTGTATGTCTACTTTGAATCCATTTCAATCTTATTCCTTTAAACACTCATTGACATAAAAAACTCTTTAATCATATTCATTATAATCATGATTATAAAGACCAGTGGCGTAGCTTGCGTCTAGCCATTGTAAGGGGGTTCTTGTAAAATTCGATTCATGAATGAGGGCATCAGTGGTGGGAGGTTGCTGCGTGTGTGGGTGTGTGAGTGTGTGTGTGTGTGTGTGTGGGGGGGGGTGTCATATCGCCTTCTCTTCCTGTTGCCTTCTCCTTTTCTCTCCTTTATTTTTTTCGCGATTCAATTTGGAGGGGGAGGTAATTTGTACCCCATTTCCCCCGTGTCCCCCGTGCCATCAGTAGTTACGCCACCGTATTGCATAGTTTGATCGTTTCGTGTTTCGATGATGAGTTAAAAAGTCTTACTAGAACACAAGAGCAAAATATATACACCTATATATAGCGTATTCTGAATCATTACCACAAATTTACAACTTACTTCTTATATATTTCTTGAATATGACTGGGCAAGTCCAAGCTATTTGTTCCCATATGTTACCGACCGTATTTAAGATAATTAGTAGTTCTGACGATGGTATTATTAATCACTTCAAGACAGGAATCATTTAAGGGATAAATTTATCACATTATGTTCATCAAAGTGGCAACAATAACATTTTTCTTTTAGTGCTACATGGTCCTAATAAGGTGTAAAGTCTTTGAAAACAATATACATGGTTAAGAATTTTGTCGAAAGGTTGAAAAAATTGCCAAGTTTGATAAAACACAATGATTTTGAACCTCTCAATGTGTTGCCAATTTAAAAATTTTAAAACTTATTCTCGTTTCTAAAATTCCTGGCATAAAACGCAATATGGTCATGCAACAAAAATGGACATAGTGTGTACAGATAATTTTGCTCTTTCTAGTGATGCATCTGGTATATTTTTTAGAGCTCTGAATCAAAAGTTATTGAGCCAAACCACAAAATGGGTTAATTGTCTCGAAAGAGTCAAGAAAACAGCTCGACAATATCTGGAATCTCTATGAACTGTGAAGTAATATGATACATTTTATATCAATATACGTTCATATTAAACTTCATAATACTTGGTAACGTATGGACCATCAAAATGACCAAATACCTTGGACTTGCGCGTATATATCTATCTATATATATATGTATATATAAAACATACTCTAAAATGATTATTCGTGAGCTCAACATTTACTAACAACCAATTTGCTTTCCAGAAAAACGTGCATTGTGAAGGCTATGAAATCCAACAATATGTACACAATATTAATCGGTTTAGGCACAATGAAAAAGGCATCCAGTATTTTCATGTGCATGCATAGTGTGTCCTTTTATCCTATTAGTCTACTATTTTCAACAGTGCAGGTATTTACAATAGGATTTATTATCGTAACTCTACTAAAATCTTGTTAAATATACATGATAGAATATCTATCATATAAGTGACACAAGATTTGGAATATACATGAAATAATATTTGGTATACCCCAGGGGCGGCGCCCCCCTATCATTTTTCAAGCGAGCAAAAAAAAAAAAAAAAAAAAGAGGAAGAAGGTGGGAAAAAAGGAGAAAGAGAAGGGGAAATGGAGAAGAGAAGGCTAGGCCATGCAATTATGACATAACTGTTATAGTCCTATTTGTTATTTCAAGACTCTCGACGTGCGACGTTGCTATACGCGTCATTTTGCCCCCCTCCCCCCCCCCCTTATCTAAATACCCTGGCGCCGCCCCTGGTATACCCCCAAAGAAACCTGAGCGTGTGTGCAGGAATTCACTTTGAAAGAAACACAGCAAAAGACAATATATTATTAATCCAATATATAATGTAAACTTAGATATACATATCACAGAGGTTTTGTGAATATCATAGGTTCCTAACATTACGAAAACTCGAATTTGTGAACAAACCAAGTAGACATTTTCACACCGTCACATGTTGCATTGAATATTTACAAGATATTCTTAAAGGTGTCTTCAGAAGCTATGTAACATAGCATAACAGTTTGTTAATGTTTTGCTTGCATAATTTCCTTCTGTCATATCATATAACCTACTTCTGATGATCTAGCTCCATAATCAATGTGTGGATATTGTTATTGCAATGACCATCACTGCCGGCATCTTTTCACAATCAGAGGCCTACGAGGGTGGGGGGGGGGGGTGGTCCAGCCCTAAAGAATGACCAATATCCTGGCAGCCACTACATTCAGGCTCCTCCACCTGATATTCTGGTAGTAAGCTGGTCGTTTCGTGTACTTTATATCTTATCTAGTACATTTCAACATCAAAATTATATTTTTTACTATAATAATGTGTCCAAAAATTTTCGGGTAAATTGGACGCCAGCCCCCGTGGCAAAATTTTGCCTGCAGACGCCTTTGACCATAACCATCATTTACTTGTCGAAGACTTCACCCAAATTATTGTATCTAATTGACACCATAACCTCATGATAACTTGGTAACCTTTAGTCCTTCCATTCGTCAGGTGTTTTGTTGTCAGATGAATCTTGCTGATTTGTCTTAGGCGTACGTAGCTAGAAAAAAATTTAAATAAAAGGAGAAACTTTATATATAATCAAACGTCACAGGCCTAGCTGGATACAATAACACTCTGTTGATTGGTAAAAGAATGAATACAACTTCCTCAAGACGCTTTATTGGTGAGTGGCATATGACTGAGACACACTGTTTCTGGGCCGTCAATGGAGGGGGGGGGGAATGTCCGATCAATTTTTCCGACAAAATAGCTTAATATGATTCCAACTAGCAGAAAAGGGGGTCTTCAGATTTTAAAAAAATTGCCAACTACGAAAGTAACGGTTATCAGCCACTTCACTCCCCCTCTATCCCCTTTAGCGACGCTCCTGATGACCGTGGTGCATTTAGGGCCTTCAAGTCGAAGAAGAGGTCCGATCGGACCGTCAGAGCATTCTCAAGACTATTCCCGACTTGATGCCGATTTAGCATTTTCTCTGACTGAACTCCCTGATTTCGATTTACTTAGTTGTACCACCATTAGGAACCTTAAGGAGGGAAAATTTCAGAAATCAAACTTTCATGTCAAATGATGTTTACATTTTTAACCACAAAATTCGATTCCATTCGGGTCGTAGATTGTGCGATGGACTTCTCCCAACTTTTAAGTGAAAGACTAACATCCTTGATCTCACCTGCGGATTGAAGACGCAGTAGAACAAAAAGACCAGGATACCCTAATTAAGAGAATGAAAATACAGTACAAGGCCTGTTAAAGAATTATATATAATATAGTTATAACATCAATATGATACTAAAATTAAAGGAAGACTCGTTCTTTGAACTGTATCTAACTTGCACAATAGACTTCAAAGATCTACTATGATAGACATCATGTATAACAATTCCAATCATTTTTTCCTCTCCATTTATACAAAGATAAATAGGAAATGCATGATTATGTGTGTGTATGTCTATCTGTGTGTGTGTGTGGGGGGGGGGGGGGGGGAGGGTTATTGCGAAAAATGTTCTCGTTTTCCGCATAATAGGGGTAGGCATAATTATTTTCTCCCTAGCTTATAATGTGCATTTGTTTGTGAAGTAATGTAATGTTTGTAACTTTCACCATTTTGGTCACAATTGTTATAACTTGTTTGACAAAATTCTATTGTGTAACTAAGTGTTGGGGACATGCACCACACAAGCATTGCCTTCTATATATGACATAGGCCTGCCCCTCAGTTTCAATATATACGTGGTTTTTTCCAGAATTTGTTGTTTTCTTCTCAATACCTTCATCTTTTATTAATACACAAACTTATTGCACTGTTTTATGTTTAATATATGATTGACCGATATGCATCGTTTATGCTTATATTGAAATAGAAACAAATGAAATAAATCAAATTAAATAAAATCCAATGTCAAGTACCTGTGACATGACGCTGATATTGAACAAGTAGTCTAAGACGAGGCTGGACTGAGTCTGGTAGACAGCGTGAAGAACCCATGCTAGAACCAGGACAAAAGAGAGAACTACCGATGCAGGCAAACACCATCTGTTAAAAGAGAAGAAAAAGAAAGAAAAACCCCGACAGTGACCGGGATTGATAGGAGCGGACTACCTTTATTCCAGGATTTAAACCCGGGGGTACTCGTTTTTCCGAAGGTTCATATTTCCGATGGTTCGTAATTACGAAACACAAATTTCCCATAGCAGGGGGTTCATAACTCCGAAAATGAAAAAGGTTCATTATTTCGAAGGTTCGTAGTTCCGAACCTTCGGAAATATGAACCCTTATTCATTTTAGGAATTACGAAACGAAGGTGTAACGAACCTTCGGAATTTTGAACTTTCGGAAAAACGACATGTAACCTTGATGGGCAGAGTTTGGTCCACTGATTTGTAGAGCAACAAGCGTCATCCTCTTCATCCTGTAAGAAATTACAAGCATTCTGTAAATAATGAACAAACAAGAATTATTATGAAATAAAATTCCCATTTTCATTTCATGACTGAATTCATTTCGTTGATTCATTTAGTTACAGAACTATGCAGGTCGCTGATAATTGATGTTGAAGATGTTGGGGGCCAGTACTGATCCTTGGGGTGCTCCACTTCTGTGGTAGGCTTATCTGCCGTCACCGGTCTTAAGGATAAAGCTGCGGCTGGAGATCATTTGATTCGAAGTGCACTAAGAGACGATTGGGAATGGAGCGGAGAGGTTTCAGGACAGTGCAAAAGCAAAAAGAAAGAAAAAAAAAAAGTGTCTCTACTTACCCGATGAGTCCTCTGAGTCTTTCAGTCCATTCTTCGTAATCCTCATCATCCCCGGTGAACACACGGTCGATCTTGACCACACAGATTGCAGTGATGATCGACAATGTAATATTGACCTATATAGTGGTAAATAGTATTAGCTAGCCAATTCATGGACTGATAGAGCATAGTCAATCTTAACCAGATAGCAAAGACAAATGCAGTGATGATCGACAATGTAATATTAATATATACTGAGATATTATTTCATATACTCAAAAAGTATGGTCGACATTCACCAGACAGAATGCCGGGGTAAAATATAATAATTTAATTGCATGTTCTCAATGAAAAAAAATAATGGTCAGGTAATTTAAGAAAAAAGTGAAGTATTGCAATTGTATTACTCCAGGGCAAAGTGACAAGACTGATGGCCATGATAGACTAGGAAAGGAAATGTAAAAATTCCAGCTCATTATGGCTACTTGTATGAACTCTTCGTAAGGTCAGTAAATTGTAGACTTTCCATTGTTTCGACTATTTTTAATGAGTTATATCACCATTCACTGTAGGCTTAAACGTTTACCAAGTCATGGTTAAACGATGATGACAATGTTTGAGCGTCTTTAATATCGGGATAGCTCCGATAAAGACGGGGGTAATAAAATACTTTTCCTCGGTAAATCAACTTAATGGCGGAAAATAAGAGTTTATATTATAAACTGTTTTTTATATAATAAAGTAATTCCATGAGCACATATATTGCCATATGCCCAAATGAATATATAAATTCCATATTTTGTATTATAAATATTTCTAATTGTGTGTAATATATTTTCATTGAGGCCTCTTTTAGATTAGAAAAAAATAGTTTATTACCAGGAGTCCAAGGACAATGGTAGAAACAAAGATCTTGTATGGAGTCTCAGTTTCCACCAGCCAACAACTGAAGAGGAATATAATAACAACAGAAGAAAGTGAAGGCTTGATCAGTTTCTTCGTTAGAATTTTGTTTTCTTGTAGTTACACTTAACTTCATCTTAGTTGATAAAAATAACTGATGACAGGATATTCCTCTTTGTCGGTATTTTTTTTTTAAATCTGCGGAAATGATTGAAGAAGCTTTTTTTTCTCGATATGCTGATATCTTAAACACGGCGTCAGGAGATCCCCTCAATCATATAAATGCATTTTGAACCCCCCTCCTTAGTAAAAACATTTTACCATAAGAAATCACCTTCACCAAACTGTGAGTTGATGTTAAACAAAATGAATTTGCAAACCATCTTTAAATTCCCTTTTTAAAAGATCCATTCAAATTTCTTATACTTTGTGTAAACGATGGGTCTAACAAGCTTGTGTGAGCAGATTGTTGCGCCATAAAATAAGGTTTACTGAACTGTGGAAAAAAAGGTACAGAAGTTGTTGGGAACTTTTCGTAAATTACTTGATAATGATTAAATCTATTCATGGATGCTGCTTGATATGTCCAGCTTCCAATGCTTAAAATTTATTAAATATTCTTTTTACACAAATGCACAACAGGGCCCGTATTCTTTGAACTACTTCGGAATGATATTTAAGAACTTTTTCTCATCATTTTTCTTAAGAAAAAATCTTAATCAAAATGCGTATTCAATATAACAATATTTGTTAAAAACTTTTTCTTAACATAAGACTTTTACTTATCTGATTTTTTCGAGTTAAGTATACAATCTTAGATTTTATCCAAGTAGAAATTCATAAATGGACATCCGTACTATAATGCACAAAGATAATTAAGAATTCTACCCTGTATACAGTGGTGGATGCAGGAATTTGCAATAGGGGGCGCCAGCGGCGAAGGAGCGGAGGGTGTGGGAGGGGTATCCAACGGTAAAAATCACAAAAAAAAAAATTAAAGGGGGCGCACGCCCTTGGCGCCCGTGCCTGGATCCGCCACTGATATTTAAGCATACTAGGGAGGATGCTCAAATGGTCCGCTTGGCTGCTGACAGCGCTGCAGAGATATAGAATGAAAACGTCGAATGCACGGGCGGTACCCATCGAGAGATCGATGGCGGTACCGCAGGTTTAAGTTGACCTTTTTTTTTATTATGATAGATATGATCTGGTATACAAGCTTATAATACTTTGATCCATACTTACCTCTCGGGTGTACCGTAAGCATACGGGTATTCCTTATACAGGATCCCAACAGCTGCCACAGGAAGTCCTTAAATGACAACAGGGCCCCGTTTCATAAAACTTGTTATCAATCACAAGTTACAATAATTGTTATAAGCTACTGAAATCCTTGAATCTTATTGGCTGGGAGCAAATTTGTCATAGAAATTTGGCAGTTTTTGTTGTTACTGACAACAAGTTTCATGAAACAGGGCCCAGATGAAATAAAGAGTATCATTATAGAGGAAACAAAATATTGGTAGTTGATGATCTTCTGACAGTGGCATAGCGTGGGTCTAGCCATTGAAGGGCATGGGGGTTGGGGGACGGTCTTACTTGGTATGAGAATACAAGTCCATGGAGAGGGGAAATTCCATTTCTTTTTCTCTCTATATTTATCTTTTAAAGCTTTTTTTCCTTTGTTCGAAATTTGATGGGACAGGGGGCACGTGCCACCTCCCCCCCACCCCCCCCCCCCCCCCCCCGTAGCTACGCTACTGTCTTCTGATATATGCATGGAGCCATTTACACTAAAATAACATAAAATCGGGTGAGATGGATCTAAACTGGACCAGGTCTAATCCAATCAATTTTCCTTGTAAAAGATAGGACTTATATAGACCTGATACTAAATTATTGTTGTTTTTTAAATATTCAGAATCACTTGTCAAGCTCATGGTTACATGATATTGTGATTCAGTGCAATCTGTTCATTGTAAAATTGTTGGCGAAGAAACTGCCCAACAATTTATGTCAGCCAAAGTTGGTAGGACACATAATTACCTTCATAAATTATAATTTTGTACCTAACATTTTTAAGCGTGTAAGTTTGGTAGAAAAGAAATAATGAAAGCATCGCATCTTACCCCAAACAGCAAGGAAAATCTTGGTAAGGGGCACAAGTTCCAGGTTGTATGTCTTGGGAGCAATGAGAGCTGCATGTAGTCCCTCTCTAGTCTTTCCATGTATGTAACACGTGTTGAGAAACAGAGCAGTCTGAACGACCAACCAGGTTGCATAGACGGTGAACAGGTACTGCAAAATTGTAGCAATCACTGCACACGCGTACTGTATTTGATTGCAAAATATATGAATGTAGGTGAAAACACTTGAATTAAGAAATACACATTCTAAGATATTAATGAGATAATCATTGCACTCAGGTATATTGGTGTACACATGCGCGTCCAAAAAAACGCGTAAAAAGGGGTCCTTTTTTCATCCAGGACACGTAACGCGCGTTACGTATTAAGGGGTCCGAAAACGCCGATTTTCAACAAAAAGGGGGTGCTGAACGGAATGCGGCCAAACGCGTTTAGGGGGTCATTTTCAATCAAACCTGTTTAGGGGGTAATTTTTATGAAAAAACACGCGAAATCCTCGTTAAGGGGTAATTTTTACGAAAAAAAGCAGGCGAAATCCTTCTTAAGGGGTGTCTTTTCACCAAAGTATGAAACTTGTTTAGGAGGCATTTTTTAAATCCATGGACACGCATGTGTACACCAATATACCTGAGTGGCCCCCCGGGAATCGTTGTACCAAAAAAATTTCGGGGTATACATATCATAATAGAGTTAAGAATCTATTTCGATGCGAGCCTTCATGACTTACTTTTTTTTTTGGGGGGGGGTTATACATGTATATAGCTTTTGTAAAGTTAGCCCGCATTTTTGATGAGTTTGTATTCAAGTTTTAAAGATAATCTTTCATCGTAACTTCGCGAAGAGTCATTCAAAAAGCGTGTGTTTTATGCGCCTTTAATGATTAGACACACTCAAGAAAGAAGAATGACCGTTCCCTTCCCATAATGGGCCACACAATCTGATATGGATCTTATGAATGACTTTTGAAATTGGAGTTCGTTAGGAAATAAGCTCGGAGATTTATATTCCAAAACCTGGGCCCCGTTTCATAAAACTTGTTATCAGTAACAACTGCCACATTTCTATGACAAGTTTGCTCTCAGCCAATCAGAAGAAAGGATTTCAGTAGCTTATAGCAGTTATTGCAACTTGTTAATAATACATGTAATAAGTTTCATGAAACGGGGCCCTGATGCAAATTATCAGGTCTACAGAAAACCTTTTTGAATCATGCACATGTGAGAAAGACGTTATCATTGTGAATTCTTCTAATGGCGTCTTTCGCTGAAAGGGGAATTAATTCTTAAATCTAATATTATTAAAATGCCTACTCTCTCTTTTAAAAAGTGATTTTAACTCTATTTTCACACCCCTGGAAGTCACGTCCGTGATCACTTGTTTAAGAGTGAATATCGAGTGTTCTCTTATTCAAAAAGAGTGAATTTTCACTCTATTTTCACTCCTCCAGGAGTGACTTCAGTGATCATTCGATTTTTAGAGAGTACAAAAGCTCGTTGTAACCACTTACCAGATTGCCAGTTGCTTGCATGCCTATGAGATACATCACATGAGCGAAGCAGCATGACATCACTATGTTCAACTGAATCTTTGCGAGTTGGGAACGTTGATTACTGTTCAATAGAAAGATGAAGAATGTATCGTAATACATCTTCGCCATAGGTCGTTACGTATTTCAATTGTCGGTGGATGTGGGACAAGGGGACAATAGCCCGGGGGGGACCCGGACCCCCCGGGCCCCCTTCCCTGGGACCAAAAAGGAGCCCCAAAAATGCTGAGGAATTATTTTTTTCTTTCTTTTTGCTTGCTTGTCAGAGATTTTTTGAGTGAAAAAGGGGCCCAAAAATGCTGAGGACCTTTTTTTTTTTTTTTTGCTTGTCAATTTTTTTTGGTAAAAATTGAGCCCCCTCCCTCAAGAAATCCTGGATCCGCCAATGGGGGGAGGGTATGTCTCGTAAAGGCCTGTACGGCATCCGCGTCCATGAAAACGAGTAAAAGGAGTTGTTTTTTCACCACCAGACGGGTAATTCGGGGATCTCGTTTAGGGTATCAAAAACAGGAAAGAAGAACCAATACTTGAATAGGGTGTACAATACCATGCAAGATCTAAAAAACTAATGTGAAGGATCTAAAAATCATAATTTTTTAGCGGATTTTCCCTGAATAGGGTATCAAAACCCCCGTCAAAACCTCTCGACTTAAATCCTCGTTTAGGGTGCTTTTCAGAAAACCATGGACGCGGATGCCGTACAGACCTCCATGAGACAATAGCTGACAATAGCTGATAGCGGCAAAATGATAGGGCTACTTTTGGTTACTTCGGCGATATTGGTCCTAACTGCTTGAAAGCCTAATACATTAAACTGATAAAAGCTTATAATTTTTAGTAATGTATTAAAAATGGGGACACAACATTTTTCTTCAACTACATTTCTCCGGGCAGTATTTCGTCAAAAAACATAGGGTTAGGGTGAGGGGTAGGTAAGCCTATAATGTTGGATCCAGCGTTGATGTAATTAGGGATAAGGTTAGTTTTTTAGAAGGCGTCGACTACAGAACGATTGTAGCTGGAGCATGTGTAGTGCAATCTTAAAAACTTTACGATGTAGCTGACATCGATGTCCTATGATGATCTTTAAAAAAGTTGGCTTATATTCTGACCAATGGCCCCCGATTACGTACCCGAGGATGAAGTAAACCATGACGACGACGAGAAGGCAGATGATTGATATGCCTCCTAGAATCTTCTCGATCAAGAGCAAAGCGACGGTGTTCACGTGACCCACAACGAAACCCTGCAAAACAAACCAAAGGATGCATCTTATAAAAACCAACACAATTGAATCATTGGCTAATGTATAAGACTTTTTCTACCATTTACACCTTATTTATCCCTGGGTGAACCACTGTTCCAAGCAGCTTGTAACTGAATTTGAGTGTCAATCTGGTACATATCACTACGAACTATTGGACTTTTATGCCAGGAGGTATATCAATTCTATAATCTAATAAGAAAGAGGGTTCCATACAGAGCCAATGGCATGCTCGCACTTCATTTTACTCTGGATAATAACAACAACAACAACAACAATAATAATAATAATAATAATAATAATAATAATAATAATAATAATAAAGTAATAATAATAATAATAATAATAATAATAATAATAATAATAATAATAATAAAGTAATAATAATAATAATAATAATAATAATAATAATAATAATAATAATAATGATAATAATAATAATAATAATGTACAATTCTTATCAAGCGCCTATCACCCCAGGGTCAATAAGCGATGAAATGAAAATAAGAGAGATATAGGGAGAGAGATAGTTCATTTATGATGCATCAGAAGTTTGGTTAGAGAGCAACGTGTCACTATTGTATGAACAAATATATTTTTATAACATATACTTGAACGTTTAAGTTGAGTCTGTTTGTGTAATACATTCTGGTAGGTTGTTCCAGAGCTGAAGGGATGCTGCTTGAAAAGAGCGTGAACTGTAAGATAGGATATTGGTGAAAGGTACTGTTAGAAGTGATTTATTGTTTGATATTAGTGAAAGGTACTGTTAGAAGTGATTTATTGTTTGATATTAGTGAAAGGTACTGTTAGAAGTGATTTATTGTTTGATATTAGTGAAAGGTACTGTTAGAAGTGATTTATTGTTTGATATTAGTGAAAGGTACTGTTAGAAGTGATTTATTGTTTGGTATTAGTGAAAGGTACTGTTAGAAGTGATTTATTGTTTGATATTAGTGAAAGGTACTGTTAGAAGTGATTTATTGTTTGATATTAGTGAAAGGTACTGTTAGAAGTGATTTATTGTTTGATATTAGTGAAAGGTACTGTTAGAAGTGATTTATTGTTTGATATTAGTGAAAGGTACTGTTAGAAGTGATTTATTGTTTGATATTAGTGAAAGGTACTGTTAGAAGTGATTTATTGTTTGATATTAGTGAAAGGTACTGTTAGAAGTGATTTATTGTTTGATATTAGTGAAAGGTACTGTTAGAAGTGATTTATTGTTTGATCGCAAATTCCAGGAGGGTGAGTATTTCTTAATAAATACTTGAAGGTAAACAGGGGCAGTATTTCTCAGACGCTTGAACGTTAACATAAAGGATCTTACGTTCCTTAAAGGGGAAGTCTACCCTGATATCAAGTTGGTCTCAAAAGAAGCAGAAAAAAAAACCCAACAGATCTACGACAGTTTGAGCAAAATCCGATAAGAAATTGAAAAATTATAAATTTTTTGAAGTTGTATTTAATCAAACACAAATTGGCAACTCAGTGACGTAAACTTGCGAGCTTCTCTCCCATTTGCCCTGTACTTCAAAAATCATAAATTTCCATTTTTTTTTCTAAAGCAAATATCGAATCATACATGCACCCTAAATAAAATCATTGCAAATATGCTTTTACACAAAACCCGTATGAAACGAATGTATTCATCCATCAACAAATGAAAAGAGCAAATAGGGGAAGAGCTCTCAAGATACGTCACGGAGTTGCCAATTTGTCTTTGATTGATAACAACTTCAAAAATTCACAACTTTTTATTTCTTATCAAATTTTGCTCAAACTTTCACTGATCAGTTTCTTTGATTTTTCTGCTTCTTTTGAAACCAACTTGATATCAGGGTGGGCTCTTCCTATAACTCCTAGCCAATTCAGCTCACTCAGCAATGGGGTGATGGACTTACGTGAACAACTTTTTGCAAGGAGCCTGGCAGCAGAATTTTGTACTATCTTTAATATTCTTTTAATATGGATCTAAAAATGTTGTGAGATGTTGAAAGAAAAGTGAAAAAAGTACTGAAAGAAAAAAAAAAGACTATGCTGGAATGATTTTACTTTTATGGCAGAAGGCCTTTTCCACTTAAGAATACAAAGAAAAAAAATGACTGGAAAGTGCTAGAGCCATCTCCATTAACACAAGGTTTGGCTAACAGGGTTAAAGTGTGTATTGCTATATTACTTTGTTGTGTGCTTGCAAGACAAAGCAATATGTGCCATATCATAGTTGGCAATAAAACATTTGTTTATGCATATAGATGATTCCGACAGAGGCTTGCATCCATCGATTTCGAAGTGTAAGTTACCCCTGTTTTGTGATTTTTAGTTGGCCACGTGCAATAAACTTTTGACCAATCAAAATACCAATGCTCGCACCTCATGCGCCCTCTAGATACCATTAGGCCTACTATTCAATGCACTATAAGCAGACTAACCTTTGGTCCTCGCTCAAGAGCAATAGCTGCGAGGTGATTACATCGACAGGTCACGTGGGTATAGTTGGAATAGACTACCTCACATCCGTCGGTTGTCCATTTCCAATCCCTAAACACAAGTAAAAAATAAAGCCATTACGCTTTCATATTTTAAGGTGGCCGTTATTTTATTTTTTAAGGATTAAGGGTTTCGTATCACGTTCATAAATCACTTCTTAGACCAGTGCAGAATGGAAAAAAAGTTAATACATGACTATTGAGAAACATTTCTATTTGCATTCACTTTCATGAAGCGGTCGTTTACATATAATGGAAAAAATAGGCTATTAAAGGCAACGTTTTAATTCGCCAGTATGATTATGCTGCGAATGAGACGATATTTTTGCTTGCGAGCATTGTGAGGGAGGGAGTTAAGTATGCATGCCCTGAGCTAATGAAAAAAAAAATGATTTTTGAATTTGTTAATCTGTTTGCCTAATACGGAACATGTTTGAAATATGTTTGGAAGATGGGGAATAGATCTATTTATCCCCAACATTATTTAATCACAATAATTTTATTGCATAATATTTCCAAAGCCTGAAGGTCCATGTGCATGATTTTCTTTCATATCTGGAGGATTAAAATGGGGGAGGAAATGAAATTTCGTGATATAACTTTCTGAAATAATTTGTATAAAAAGCAAAAGCCGATTTGAAAGAACACAAGGTGTCGTGTTTTTACTTACGATGCGGCACCTCTCATAGATGTGCAAACTGGTACCTCATTCTCAAAATCCTGAAAGAAATACATGAAGACGAAAATAAGGTATTGATTACCGCTAGCATTACATGAATGTTATGAATATACTAGTATACCATGTTAAGATGGTTGATGTATTCCGTATATGGGCGTGTTTTCAGTTTTGTGACGCAGTTTGTGTACAAGGGAAATATAACATCCAACAAGCATGGTAAACTTCGATTATATTTTTGATCGCTGAATGATTGTTGTCGTTAGGTAAACCAAGCCACCAATGCATTTTGGGAGATGTGAGTCGGCCTAGCGGACCGGGTACGGTCAGCTCTCTGTCTTCGCCGAAACTGACTCTGTTCGGACTCTGGTTAAAATCTGAGTAACGTCTTTAAGATGGTGACGTTAAGATGGTCGATCCCCAGAGACGTAAATAATCATAGAGATTGATACACGTCTGTAAAATACCCAGTTTTGCACACACATACACACACACACGCACACACACACGCCCACACGTCCACACATACACCCAATATCAAATAGGGGTAATACATATCAATAGATACTCACTATTTTGGCGGGAAAGACGACGTCAACATATTCGCCATCCTTTAGTTGCAGCGGAGCGCCGCTAAAACAGAACACGGTGACATCGACGACGGAATCGATAGCACGAGAAGAAGTAGCCGACGTTTGCTCACTGTCGACACCGTCCCCATCTGCATCACTGGTGTCATTGGACGGTAGCCCAGGGACACTGCCGCAACCATCTGCCTGGCTAGGCTCACTGAATGAAGCGATCGCTAGCTTTACTGGGATAGTTGAGGTAATATGGGAAAGCCTATAGTGCATTAATTGCAGCTAACATTATGAATTGAAGAATTAATACTTTTCATAATCAAAAAAACATTTTGATTAAATATATACCATACACTTGGTTGAAGAAAAATTTATACATTTAGACTCATTTTTTTTTCTTTGTTGTCAAGTGAAGAAAAGCAGGCAAACCATATTGGCTAAAAGTTCAAGTATGATTTTGAGACGGTTTCGGCCCAGTTGACAGAAGATCCACGAAGAACATCCAATTAAGTAGACCTTCCGCATAATTATTTAGTCTTGTAAACTTCCAAATACATGTAGCTGCAAAAAAGCAATATGAGAAAATGTTTCCGTCTCACGTGTCTGTCTGTAAACCTGTAAATAATTCACTCACGTGCTTCTCTGGTATTGTGAACATTTAGTCATGAGGGCTTTCGTTCTTGTGAACTTTTGGTCTCGTGTGTCCGTCCCAGGTGTTGCAAGCTTTTGGTCTCGAGGACCACGGTTACGTGAACTCTTGGTCTAGTGGGCCTTCGTTCAAGAATAAGTTTGTGTGTGTTTGGTTTTTGACTTTCGGCCTCGTGGGCCCTTGGTCTTGTGAGCTTTCGGCCTCATGGACCTTTAGACTTCTGAGCCTTTAGTCATTTGGGATGTCCCTTTTTGTGACAAACATTGTTTGGTTAGGGTATTTTTAGTCTCTCGCGTTTTTGATCTAGCGAGCTTTCAGTTGTCCCGATTTAAAACCAACCTGGTTTAGATTGTAGAGAAGCCGATTGAAAGTTGACTGTTAAACGGGAGTCCGCATCCTCTCCGGGTGAAGTAAAAGTCAAAGGTCGATAGGGTTTCACTTCCGCCTGACCCGCTGTCGCATTCCCTGGAGAAAATGATGGATTATCAAGCATTCATTGGGTGATTTCAAGTTCGGTGTTGGTGTTGGTGTTGGTATTGGTGTTGAGAGTGTGAATTGGGCTGCTGATTCTAGCCCCAACACCGAATTCGGGTTTATAAAAATAATACCAATCACATTAATGATAGCTCAACACCTAGTGAAGTCAATCCCAGCACCAGCTTCATTTCAGGTTCGGTGTTGTGGCTGGTGCTAGTTCTGCCCCAACACCAACACCAGCTTTCAACACCGAACTTGAATTCACCCATTCTCTAAACAGCTTCCTAAAGGCCTAAGTGGTTGATCAAACACTTCAAAATTTAAACACTTTTGACTGGTATTTCCTGAAAGCCCAAATTGGGACACAAATACAAACAAATAGTTAAAATCTTTCCTTCAAAATTTTCGACATTTCACCCCTTCTTAGTTTTATTGCGAAAGGCAATGAGAAAACAGGTATAAATCATTCTTCATTATTTACACAGAAAATGGGCAGTAACTGCTTATTTACATGATCGTAGTAAAATAAATACAATTTTTCGCACTGGTCTTACCGAAACACTCTGCAAGAAACTCTTCGAATACAGCATCAGGAGATGAAGCCTTTGTGGTGGCAGCTGGAGTACTTTCCGTTGGCCCACTCGTTGTTGCTGACGCCGTAGAGGCAGCTGGTGTCGTCGATGGTGTGGTGGTTTGCGGTACAGTGGTAGGAGCGTATGTTGGGGCTTTATCAAAGGAAGATACCAAAGATTTAGTACGGTACATATCCTCTCAGGTAGTGGTGGTGGTGGTGGTGGTGCTGTTTTTTGTTGTTGTTGTTGATAATAATAATAATAGTGGCTACTTGTATAGCGCACAGGTCCACCTTTCGGTGCTCATGGCGCTTAGAGAAAAATACATACAGAATTCTCCTGGACATAGTAAATTAAAATATTGCAATAATTACAAGGAAGAGAACAAATACGTTTTCAGTTGTGATTTAAATGTTTCTGTTGACGACAGTTGACGTAATTGTAGAGGGAGTTCATTCCAGAGTTTCGGACCCATAGCTGAAAAAGCCCGATCGCCCCAAGCATGTTTTATTCTAGGTGTATGAAGCAACAATTTGTTTTATGAAGAGCGAAGACTTCGTGTGGGATTGTATTTGGAAATAGAGTTGCGCAGGTATGTGGGGGAAAGAGAGTAAACTGAATGATGTACTAGTAACAGATAGTGGTGGGAATGGTTAAAGACTAATACAAGTGAGCAGGGTGGTGAAGGTGACTGTGATGGTGCTTGTAGTGACCGTGGTAGTTCTGATGGTGGTAGTGATGGTGCTGGTGGTTTTGGTGCTTGTTTTAAAGTTTCAAAGTTTATTCATTTTTTCCACAAACATGTATCTTTTACAATCTTTTTTTAAAGACAGTAAATATGAAAATCAAGAGCAGGAAAATAACAAATATATGAATTGGAACATAGATATAACAGAAAATCATAGATGGACTTACACTGATAAAGCGATAATTGGTATAATGTAAATATTGTAAAGGAAAATATAAGTGGAGGAGTCTATTAAGTAAGCATGGCTTGTATTTCACAGACCCCTGTTTGGAAAAAAAAAGGAAAAATAGTTACAGTCCTTAAATTAAAAGAAGAAAGAAAGAAACGTGCTAATTTGAGCAATACAAGCAAGTTTTTTTTTTTTTTTAACGAAAAAAAGACAAGAAACAAAAAGAAGGGGGATGTGAACACTGGGAGAGAGAGAGAGAGAGAGAGAGAGAGAGAGGTTGTGGCGGTAAATGTAGTCTGCATGGTGGTGTTAATGGTGATGTTGGTGGTAATAGGAGGTAACGATGGGAGTGATCGCGACATTGTTGGTTTTGGTGGTGCCTTCGATGGTGGTGGTAGTAGGGGGTAACGATAGGATTGATGGTGACATTGGTGGTTTTGGTGGTGCCTTCGATGGTGGTGGTAGAAGGGGGTAACGATAGGATTGATGGTGACATTGGTGGTTTTGGTGCCGTGCCTTCGATGGTGGTGGTAGTGATGGTGAGGATGATAATGGCGTTGATGGTGATAATGATGCTAGTGGCATTGCTGGCTATGATGAAGATGAAGATGAAGATGTGGTAGAAATGATGGAGCCGATGGTGGTATTTGATGCTGGTAGTGGGAATGATGTTGATACTCTAAAGTGGACGAGGGACGGAAATTACATACTCTAAAGGCTATAATATCAAATACAACCATAATTATAATATCTATAGTACTTGGAAGACTTCAAAAAATTTGCATTCAATTCAAATTCAGACTGGGATTTTCATGGAACGAAATTTCAGCCCATTTGGACATTCTGATACGTGCATAAAAGAATAAATGCAATTGCAAAATTGCAAGATGAAATAAAAATGTTTAACAGGTTGGCCATGTCATGGATTATAGGCCTATAGCTAAAGTTTATCATAACCATCAGCAAATATAAAACATTATACTCCACATACTAAGAATCTTGCTGTTAGATTGGTCAAACGGTAATCACTTGATAAAATGTAGTTCTCCCGGGGAGCGTTTCATGAAAGGAAGTTGTCGGATATTTCATCCGACAACTGTTATAAGCTACTGAAATCCTTGCATCTGATTGGCTGAGAGCAAATTTGTCGGAATGTATACGCTATCTTTCCTCAGCTTCGCTTCGGAAAGATAGCTACATCCAGATCGCCTCGGAAGTGATAGTTTGTCCCATCACCTTCACCAACGGTAATTATTTGCTAACTATTGTAAAACCTCTAAGTTATAGTAGACAATCACCCCCACAATCAAAAACTGTGAAACCAAAGCCAGTCAAACGAAGCATCAGAAGGACCACCAAAATAGATCACACTCTAAAACAGTAGCTAAGGTGGAGCCTAAATAACGAAGTGTACAAGTTGAAGTCCAGTAGTGCTCTGGTTTATTGTTCAGTACTACCAAAGACTTTTAATAGTATCAAGACAGATTACTCTCACCTACTTCCGTAGTACATTCTGCAGACGTAAATTGCTGTGTTAAAATAGACTCGGAAAAATACGTTCGCCATAGGTATAACACGTGAAAAGATGTCTCATTTTTTCTTGATTTTTCATATCTTACTCTATCTTTTTCAAGTCTGATTTTTGCATGAGAGAAAGGATGGATAGTTTAAAAAACATTTCTTGAACCTTTATTATCAATAAATGCCACTATGAATCCCCGGGATCATGCCTGCTTTTTGACATAATCATCTGCCATAGGGTTAACACGTGAAAACATGGATTTTAAGAATGATTATAGTTCCTCTGGTATTTCCTTGAATTTCATGTAAATGTGGCTTACATGTAATTTGAGACTCTGAACAAGATTAATGATGGCTCAAAAAGTGGAAGGGGCCCCACATAAATCCCCGGGAATATGCATGCTTTTGGCCTTCCAGCTCCCATAGGTTAACACGCAAAAACAGGAATTTTTGAATGATTATAATTCCCCCAGAATTAGATTAAAATTTTGAAAAATGTGACTTAAATAAAATTTAAAGCTCTGAAAATGTATGATTAAGTCTCAACTAGTCGAACAGACCCCGCATAAATCCCAGGGAATATGCATGTTTTTGACCCCCAAAAAGTCTCGCCTGCCATAGGTTTACACGCGAAAACAAGGAATTTTAGGATGATTATAATTCCCATAGTTTTTATTTGAAAATATAAAAACTGTGATTTACATGTAATTTGAGGCTTTGAACAAGTTTACTGAAGGCTCAAAAAATTGAAAAACCCCCACATAAATCCCGGGGAATATGCATGCTTTTGACCAAAACAGTCTCGCCTGCCATAGGTTTACACGCGAAAACAAGGAATATTAGGATGATTATAATTCCCATAGTTTTTATTTGAAAATATAAAAACTGTGATTTACATGAAATTTAAAGCTCTGAAAGTGTATAATTAAGGCTCAATGAGTCCAGTAAACCCCCCATAAATCCCCGGGAATATGCCTGCTTTTGGCCTTCCAGCTCCCATAGGTTAACACATGAAAAGAGGGATTTTGAAATTACTTTAATTCCCCTAGTATTTATTTGAAATTATGAAAAATGTAATTTACATGAAATTTAAAGCTCTGAAAGTGTATAATTAAGGCTCAATGAGTCCAGTAAACCCCCCATAAATCCCCGGGAATATGCCTGCTTTTGGCCTTCCAGCTCCCATAGGTTAACACATGAAAAGAGGGATTTTGAAATTACTTTAATTCCCCTAGTATTTATTTGAAATTATGAAAAATGTAATTTACATGAAATTTAAAGCTCTGAAAGTGTATAATTAAGGCTCGATGAGTCATTTAAACCCCGCATAAATCCCCGGGAATATGCATGCTTTTGACCAAAAAAAATAATTTGTCATATAACACGTGAAACCGTTTGTTGTTATTGATGACGTAATGTGGGCGTGTGGTATCGATCACGTGATATCACGACATCCAATGAGATCGTGCGCTAGCAGACGACCATGTAGCAGACGTATGTCCGCCCGCCCAGGGGCCCAGCCTTGCCGGTATTAGAAGAAACTCTCACTAAATTCCAGTTCACTATTATATTTCTAATGTACCAGAGGCAAAATTGAATGTATTAAATTCATAAATTCATATAATCAATGTTCTACCACCGAATTACGCTTAGCCAAAATGACTGATGTGAGATCATGCAATCATGAAATAGCTGAGCTGAATAGCGACCGACAAGGTGTATAGCTCTAGCTAGGCTAGGTCTACCCCTCTGCGATCCCGATCGAGATGGTGATGTTGCCGATAGAACTCTTTCAGTTTGCCAAAGGTGTTCTCCTCAAACTTCGGTCATCAAAGGTTTTTATTTGCTGATCATCGTTTACTTTGGCTTCAGCCAACGAGACCGACAATGTAGTGGGAGGGGGCTTCTGAACCCTATTATGGATATGAGTCTGACACTGACAGTCCATGACATGGGCGAATGCAGGATGTAGTAAAAAAAAAAAAAAAAAAAAAAAAAAAAAAAAAAGGGGGCACAAATGCAGGGCTGTCAACTTTTTGGAACTGCTAGAAGGGAGATTCGTATTTTTTTCTTCTCACCATTCCTCCAAAAGTTGCTCCGTGAGTGGGGGGGGGGGGGGAATTTTTTCGCCAGTCCTCGAAAAGTTGCTCTGTTGGGGGGGGGGGGGGGGGGGGGGAGAGAGGGGTGAAAAGAATTTTTTTTTTCTTCTCGCCGGCCCTCCAAACTAATGGTGCTCTATCCGGTTTTATTTACATTTTAGGCCAGAGTCCATGTATACCTGTAGTTTGTAGTTCAAAAGAATGTAATTCCTATTCCAGGGGCGGATCCAGGATTTTGTAGAGGAGGGGGCACAGAGCCGAAAAGTACACAATTAAAGAGGCAATTTTTTCATTGTGTACTTAAGGTATGCCAGTTGGGTTCCAAAAAGGGGCGCGGTCGATTCGCCCCCCCCCCCCCCCCGCCATGGATCAGCGCCTGCTATTCTGTCATGGATGTGAAGAATGGGATTGCATGGTGTTGGTGGTCGATCTCATTAAATTGAACCATTGAAGGGGGGAAAAACAATAAGAGATCATTATTTTGTCCTCATTTCTATTGGAGTCATTTTTATAGATCGGTTGTAAGAGAGAATAAGAGAATAAGAGATTATTAGAAAATGAAAGCCTGTGAGAGGGGGAGAAAGAAAGAGAGACAGAGAGACAGACAAAGGGGGCACGGGCAAAAGGAATGGGATATTCCTACAAAGACAGAATAGACTGGTAATAAATAAATTATATCATCAGCTGCTATTGTTGGTTACTACTAGTTAATTCCATTCAAAATAGCCCTATACTGTTTTCTTCGCCTGTCGTCTCAAACTGCTACAGCAGAATGTTACAAATAACTTACTGTAAGTTATTGATATTAGTGGAGTATCCAGGAATGCAGGGGAGGGGGCTCACACCTGACGAACAAAAAATCATCAGATGCTGTCTATTCTGAATTTTCAGACAAGCAAGGAAAAAAAAAGTCACATTTTTCATGTTCCTTCTGTGCCGGGGGGGGGGGGGGGGGGGGGCACACAATTCCTTTCATTCGATGTGTAACTATATACTATTAATACATGGTTGGGAGTGCGTTAGTGCGATCTAGCAACACAAAGGTTTTTATCGTGGTGTACTAACACACGAGGCGTAGCCGAGTGTGTTAGACACCACGATAAAAACCTGCGTGTTGCTGGATCGCACTAACGCACGAACTCACAACCATGTATTAATAGTTTTATAAAACGGGTCTACAATTTTAGTGTTTTCTTACAATCTTAGTGTTTGATCCGGATTAGCCGTGCGTTAGTCCCCTCGCCGTGCGTTATCACTTTTTTTTTGCACGGTCACGTGATGTTATTTGACCAATCAGGATGGCTACATTCTTGAACCCGTTTTATAATAAAATATGTCAGATGTGGTTTTGGCTGGCACGTGCATTCCTGGATACGCCACCAATAAAAAAAAGAGAATCTTGGATACGCCACTCTTAATTAATCTTTGTATTTAAGGAATTGCTCGCACGCAATCTCATTTTAATAAAACCTTTTCTGTCCTGACTTTTAACATAAGGCCATAGATTTACATTATACGTCTATCATCCCTAAAATTTATAGAAATCATGATATCAAATGCAATATTCTGATTTAGAAAAATAAAGATATCATTTTATTTATTTATTTATTTTTATTTTATTTTTTTTACTTTTCTCGACATTCCCGTCAGATATCGCAGTGTTTGCTCATATAGAGCTTAATATCAGGGAACATGCTTGGACCATTCCCCCCCCCCCCCCCAATCACATAAATATTAATAGAAATAGTTGGGAGCTCCCCCTCCCAACTCTCTCCCTCTCCTCCATGGTGCAGTTAGAGTATGTTGATTCCTATCTATTTTGGGACATAAGTTTGTATTTGAAGGGACAATATCAAGATTATGCCCTTTACGGCTTTACCAAAAGCGATGTACAGAAAAAGAAGAAAAAAATAAAGGAAATAAAAAATACAAACATCTTGATAAAGACTATAATCTTCCCTCTCGGCCGATCGACATGTACCACAATATATACGCGTGCTGTATTTCGGGACTGAGCACTCTTCGTATTTAAACTCTTTGGTACTACAGACTGCAGAAAACCAACATTACAGAGTAACCAATATAACAGAGACTGGACAAGTCCACTAAAATAGAATAGTCTTAGAGGGAAGGAGAACCAATAGAAATGATTAAGAAAGAAGAAAGAAGAAAGAACACATGTCATGAATACTTGATGAGGAAAGGACAAAAGAGGCAATGTTTGAATCACTGGCGTAAATCCCGGGGTGGGGGATGGGGGGATATATCCCCCCATCCCCCACTTTTCGAGAGGGGGGGGGGGATGGCCTGTACAATCATCCCCCCACTTTTCACCAAAGAAATGAAAAAAATATATGTTACTAGATAATTGTTATTCTTCTTTTTCTTTCTTTCTTCTTCTTCTTCTTTTTCTTCTTCTTCTTCTTCTTCTTTTTCTTCTATTATCCTGATGAAGATGATAATGATGATGATGAGGATGTTTGTTATTTATGACAGTAATTGTTAATATCATCATCATCATCATTTTCATAGTTATATTACTATTATTTTGGTATATTAAATTGTTATTGATAATGTTATTCATGAAATTATTATTGTTTTTATTTTCATCCTTATATTTCAAACATATCATTGTTATAAAATATATCTAAATTAACTTTACCACTTTTCATCAGGTTGGGGTGAGACTGCTTCTCCCCTCTCCACCCCCCCCCTCTCTCTCTCTCTCTCTGTTTCTCTCTCACTCTCCACGTTCTCAACTTCTGTCTGGAAAGTGGTATTATCATGGTAATTATAATAATTGTATTTGATTATGAGAATGTACAGAAATTTTTAAAGCAACAAAGTCTGAAATAAAAGAGATTTCATCTGACTTTATACATCATGTTCAAGACTCTTCGTCACTCTTCAAGAATGACGCATCATTTGAAGAAAATTAGATGTTTGTAGACGTTGATTAGAGGTTTATGTGTGTGTGTGTGTGTGTGTGTGTGTGTGTGTGTGTGTGTGTGTATGGGAGGTGCCGTGGTCCAGTGGTGTAAGGCGCATGACTGGAGATGCGAGGATCAGGCGTTCGATCCCCGGCACGGCACTTATGCCCTTGAGCAAGGCATTTTATCTACATTGCTCTTTTATCGTACATCAAATAAATGAAGTGCTATAGGCATATTGATACCAGCGTGTGCATGTGTGTTTAAAAAAAAAAAAAAAAGTATGGGGTGTGGATGGTTGTTAGATTGAATGTGAATGATATGGGAGGGGTTATAGGCCTATGGGTGTTTTTTGAATGGCAAAACGTGCCTTGTGTTTGTCAAACAAGATCACGTTGGCAAATTATTTCAACCATTCCCCCCCCCCCCCCCCCCCCCACTCCTCGATACGGATTTACGCCACTGGTTTGAATGAAGAGAAGAATTTAGGCATTGGAAATGAGGTAGAGTTTAGGGAATAGAAATGAGGCAGACTATGGAAAGCTAAATGTGACAATGATTGAACAACAGAAAGTTACAAAATTACACTCTTACACCATTTTAAAGCATCAATCTGTAAGATAGCTTAGAGAAATATAATTTTTTACCAGGAGTGGTAGCAGCAGGTATAGTAGGCAAAGTGGTGGTGGCGATCTGAAGGGTAGACAAAGATAAAAACAACATATTTCATTAATTATTTATTTGAATGTCATTGTCAAATGTTTTAAAGAAATGTTAACAAGGGTTCAGCATCCTGAGTTTAGCACAAAGTTCAACAGCAAGATGCCGCAAGTAGTTGTCCAAAGTATTATTGGCGATATGCCGCTAATGAAACAGTCCCCAAATAATTTTTTTTTCTTTAGTATGTGAATAATGGCAATATTCATTTTTCTATGCCGTTTGCCAAACCAGAGTATCTGGATTTATTGATGGCACATGTGTTCGTTGTCACATACACATATTATGCTTTTCACTGTGTAACTTGCCGTTTGAGTTAAAGTTATAGGCCCTCATTCTCGAAAGGCGCCTAACTTAAGCCGCCGCCTAAGTGTGTAGATTCAGGCCGCCAAATTATGGAGAGCCAAATGTCACTCTCTTTTAATCCTACAAAATCACCATAGTTCTGGGACTAAATGCAAATACAAAACCGACAAAATAGAATTGATTTCGGATACTCATGCCATAAAATAATTTTGTTTCTTTATTTTGTTATATAAATATGGTAATTTATAAGGGACTTAGAGGTTGACAATTGGCCTTCCATAAATCAGCGGCCTAAGTTAAGCCAGGCTTAACGTAGGCCACTTTCGAGAATACGGGCCATAATCTTTTTGAAGATTCAAAATCCTAAAGAACACAATTATGCTTATGGTTCCCACTAATTTCTTAACACTGTTTCCCCACAATACAATCGCATGGCCACTACTGAACGCTATCTAGTTCAAGAAACGGAAATAAAAAAACCAAACATACTGTTGTGGACTCAGGTACCACTGATGCATCACCAACACCTGGGAGAGAGAGAGAGAGAGAGAGAGAGAGGGGGGAACAAAACAAAGAATGACCAGTGAGGTGTTTCATAAAGCTGTTCGTAAAGTTACGAACGACTTTTCTTACCTGTTCTTGGGTGCTAATCAGATTCTCAATCATTTTGATTCCCATCAGCTGAAGTTGAAATCCGATCTTTGTGGATTAAAATTCTTGCTCTTAAACAAGCATCCGAATGCAAAGTTTATTATTTGTCAAAATTGATTATGGTTATTGGAAATTCAGTCCCACATGTTAAAACACCAGGAAAATCTGGGATATCTCATTTAGCACAAGAACATATCACCAGTCGTGCGTAAAGTCTTTCGTAACTTACGAACAGCTTTATGAAACACCCCCCAGGTATGATATCCCTGCAAAGATGATCCGAATCATGTTTGTTCCTTTTTATGGGATACTTTTGTGTACGGTCGTTTTAAAAAAGTGAAATCCCATTTATTCCTCATGAATTGCATAGTTCTGTTAATTCAGATTCAGATTCAAATTCAAAACTCATCTATTTCCTTCGTGTAATCAAATAATTTCAAATGAAATTGTTTACATTGACAGAAACATTGAGGAAAGGGTGAGGTTCCCTGGAAGCACATGGCTTGTGTTGGGGTCGCCCTACCAATGCATTTTTAAAAAAAATATATAATATTATATAACAATCATAACGTGCAAAGAAAACTCGAAAGGATAAGATAATGGTAGACGAGCATAATAAGTCGACCCTTTCAGTGATCAATATTACATGTATTCCCTTTGAACTATCTATAAACAGGGATGAAGAAAAAACAAACAACTAATAAGGTCATGAAGGCATATAAAGTTATTAATCATAAATCTCTTCTATGTTCTGCGGGAATTGGATTCCTATAGATGACTCTATGGTGGCTATTTTCGATTTCTGATGAAATTGTGTTTGCGTGCAATTTCACTTTGACCCAAAATGCATGTGAAAACTTTTTACTTTTGAGAGATTTGTTGGAGTTATGCCCCTCCAGCAAAGAGAATCACAGACCCCCCCCCCCCCCCCTCCCTCCTATCAAATACATCCTAAGGGGCTACATGAAGGGATTAACAAAGATGTACCAAGTTTATTCCAGGTTTAAACCCTGACTACTGGCATAGTATGGGACCCAGTGGCGGACTGGCCTCGGGGAGTTCGGGGATTTCCCCCCACGGGCCGGTCAATATTCAGTTAGTCTACTGATTTATGGAGCGCCAAATGTTAACCCAGTCTTTTCTTTCAAATTACCATAAATGCGTAATTACATGAACAAAACAACAACAAAAATATCATGTCATGTTGGAATAAATTTTCCCATTTTTATATCATGACTGGGTTTATTTCAATTATTTGTTTTGTTACAGAATTAAAGTAATTTATACGGCACAATGAGCTTGACACCTGGTGATCCATACAAGAGGGGTTAAACCACTAAGTTAATCCAGGTTTATTAGCTTCGTCCATCTTCATGCATACTCTAACAATAATGTTGGGTAAAAAAATTGCCGAACATGGGGGTGATTATGCGCCCGAACAACTTAGGGGCAATTATTGATGCTCAATTCGGGTGACTTGTGCTCTGTTTATATGGTATAATGTGATCACGATTGGGCAAAATATTACCTAAGGTTGGCTAGCAATTGCCCATACTCAAGCGGACACATAAATACCCTCATATTTATCTAACGGTGTAATAGCCATTGAACTTACATTGATACTCGGCGTAGAAGTAACCACTTTGATCGCTCTCCGGGCATTCCCCTCTACATGACAAATCACACTCATACCGTTTGTTGCGGGCAACGCAATACCCATTCCAGTCATCAGTCTTCAGGGCGTCAGTGCCGCATGACGCAAAGTGAGACCTATCAAAGTCATCACATTCCTCGAAGCCCAAGCAATATCCCCTTGTAATCACAATGTCGGTGCCTTCCCTGCATCTGAGTTTTCCCTTAACTGTACGCTTATCATCCTTGCAAGTTCTTTCTGCCATTTGATAAAGACATATATATGCAATAAATGTATGAAAATAGCGATGAATATATTTCGGATTATTGCCTAAAGATCGAGCCAATACTAATGATAAACCACCAAGGTACCTACAGGTTTCATTTTGATCCGAGTGGTTTAATTGGCGATTAATGAATGGCATTCCCCAAGGTTCAGTCCTTGGTCCGCTGTTTGTTTATATTTATCAATGACTTGTCCCAAAACGTTGTTCAGGGTATAAAATTATGTATGCGGACGATGCCACTCATTTTGTTAGTGGTTCTGATCATCACTCAATAGAATCTCCATTGAACCAAACTATGAATGAGATCCACCAATTGACACCTAAAAATAAGCTGGTGATACAAGAAAAGAAAACACCAGATGTTGCTTCCAATTACTATGGCATGATATACATGTAGAGTAGTAGCTAATCTCTATTCTAGATGATACTTAGAATGAATGTTGAATATTTTTGTAATTAATAATTTTCATCAGCAGTAAAAAGTGTATGGATTTTTTCCTCGTACCTATTTGTGAATTATTCCAAACTTCATATCCTGCAAATGCTGTTGCATTTTAGCCATTCTCTGTTCTCACTCTAGGTAAGATCTAGCATCTTTCTGCCTTGTGACAAAGTGAATTTTTGCTAAATAATGTGATAATATAATGAAGGGCACTAGTACATCAACTTTCGAACCAGAGACCCCTCAATTCGAAGACAATCGTTTGAACCACTCTGCCATTACACTTCCAAGTTAAAATAATAAATAATACCAACTTACACATTAGAAATGCTATAATCTATGAATCCTAAGACTACGTCATAATTAACCACGAAAGAATAGGCAGTGAAGTACAACATGATTGCAAAACGTTAAAAAAAAATCAATCTGAGACGTTTCAATAGCCATGTGCGCTAACTTTTGAAATGTGTCAGCAATTGAACATTACGATGACGTCATAATCCGAACATGATTTCTATAGGCAGTACAACAGGGTATCGCAAATGCCCTTGAGGTGATTTCTTGAAAGTCTGTTATGTGTTTGAATGTGGTTTATACACTTCAGCGAGGGAGAGGGAAAAAATAAAAATGGACAGGTCACCTCTTACATAACGCTCATGTCCGTCACGTCATGACGCGCCTGTTACCCTGGCCATAGCCGAGCGGTCAAATATGTAGCGCTCTCATTGGGTATCCATTTACACATGGTTGGCGAGTGGCAAACGTACTCATCAGAGCAAGCCGCAAGAAAGGAGGCATTTTCAGATACCAGAAATCGGATAATATAATCAAACAAACAAACAAACAGAAAAAAAAAGTACCCGAAAAGTAGCAGGCTTTGACTGGCTGCTTGGATTAAGGGAAAGCTTGGCTTTCTGTTCATGACGAAAGACGGAAAGCCTGAGTATAATTCATGTCTATTAATTGCATTGGCGCAAATCCATTTTGAAATAAGGAAGGGAGGTCACCACATGATTTAACTTTTGTACCCGAAATGTCTGAAAATTTTCTGACAACAACAAAACAAACAAACAAAAAGGGTTATCGCATTTTCGGGGTCTAGTTTTCCTCAAAAATTCTCTGACAAGCAAAAAAAAGAGAAAAGTTTATCACATTTTTGGGGTCTAGTTTTCCTCCCAAATTCTCTGACAAGCAAGCAAAAAACCCCCCCCCCCTATTCCTAAATTTGTGTGTGTGTTGGGGGGGGGGGAGGGGACATTGGCCTATCTTCAAAATCGTGGAGGGGGGGGGGACATGTCCCCCTGTCTCCCTGGATTTGCGCCCATGATTAATTTATCATGTAGGCTAGTCTTACTGTATGGTCATGAAAACACGGCATTTCAAAGAAGTTGCACCTACTCACACTTACCAGTCTTGTTTTCAACCACAACTCGTCTAGCCGTAGAAGCTTCCTGTAGTAACACAAGAAAGAGAAAGAGAGATCGATTAAGATTATTGGAAAAACATGATTGTGATAAATATAAAAAAAATCAAGTCTTTCCAGTACAATACCAGACCTTGAAATGAGTGGTGGAGACAAAAATTAAAGTTTCTGGTGATTCATACATTCGGCCGGAATCTTCTTTTCAAGAAATGTCCATTAATAAGGAGACTTAAAGAGACACGATAATTTACTTTCAAATAATTTCATGCTTCAATGTCTGTTATTATTTTCTTGGAATGACATTACAGGCGGTCCCTATACCTTTACGGATGCAGCAGTGGTCAAGCTCATATTTTGCCGTCAGTATAACTACTGTAATATAATATAATTATTCAAAGTTTAAACAGGAATTTTGTCACGGACATTAAATCAAAGGGGCTAGTTTTCATCATTAAATTGTCTGAAGCTGACAATGAGACCGTCTATGATTGACCTTGTATCACACGTATTGTCGCCCCATTTATAAACAGAACTTGCTTTAACGTGCTATTACCAGTATCGTCGCTAGAAAATTTGGAATGAGATGGGGAGGGGGTGTGCCACTCGAATTTGACGACAAATATGCTGCACTCTAATGCCCCCATAGATAATAACCCCCCAAAATCGCATATGTCGAGATGTTTATCATGCGGGCCCATTTTTTTTTTTTTGGGGGGGGGGGGGGAGGGGACACACGCCTTTTGCCCGAATATTAACTTTCCAGTGTTTTTGCGAAAATTGGCCAGTTTTTCTTTCTTTTCCTTCTTTTCTTACCGTTTTTGTCTTCCTTTCCGTTCCCTTTTCTTTTTTCATTCTCCTTTCTCTTTCCTCATCCCTCTCCATGCCCCTCCCTTTTTTGCCGACAGAGATGGCGCATTTGCCGACACCAATTTTGAGTGGGGGTGGGACACTCCCACACCCCCATCCCCCTCTAGCGACGCCCCTGGCTAGCAGTCGTGATCCCATATCAGTAACATTAGCTGCGATCACCTTCGCTAAACTTGAAATAAAAAGTTCAACCCTGTCAGCCCCCAAAACATGGTCCTGAGAACAAATAAACGTCAGTTTCATAACAGTTCAATATTACCAAATCAAACTACCTACCTTAGAGATCACAAAGCTGACTCATTTTGAAATTTTCTCGCTAAAAGAGTCATTTTCGGGAACTTTTTAAAAAGTTGATCGTATTTTTCGCGCGACGAAGAGATGACCACAAACTTGTTTTCAAAAAATCACTTAGATAGCTAATGAATATTCAATAGCAAAAAAGCCAATCACAGAAACTGTCTCATGCTCTCTAAATGTAAAGGAGTGAATTTGCCACTGGACAATAAGAGTGAAGGAACTTTCACTCCAAACTGAGTGGTAAAGCACTCCCTTTTGAGTGAGCCGATATTCCTTTATCAGCCGTCTCACTCACTATCGTGTGCAAACTGAATTATTTTCACTCGTGAGCAACCAATGACAAGCCGCTTAAAATTCATTGTCAGTGTCATTTCTTTGTTGTGAACAAAACTACAGGCACCACTCTTGAAAAAGAGTGGTTAATACTCTAACGAACCAAGCTAAATATTTTATAAGTAACAGCACATCGGTTACAACGTGCAAACCAATACGGTACTGGCCGGGCTTCAGGCAGGAAAATTAGCATAATTCGCATATTTAAATGATAGGGGTTTTGTAATGACTCATTTTGATTGATTATTTTCTTGATAAAGTTGTCTTGCCGAAAATTCAGTAGGGATTATGTTGTTGTTAGTTTACTAACTGTTACGTCAATGGTTTGTTATATGGATAGATCATAGTGTAGTACATTCCCAAGTGATAGGATTGTGTGCTTCAGATTAGCCATCACACTGTATCCGCCCCCATCATGACCCGATGGATCTCATCGAGGTTTCATCTGGCATTTGCTCTGCAGCCCATGGTCTATTCATGCTGATCGATTGCCATCGACGGATGAGTGATTGCTGGTGGGCCTGGTGGTGTGCAGTAACTGACGGTTGGTGATTGTCGAGTGCCGGTAACTATAGCTATCAGCAGAGGTCACACATTTTGACCAGACGGACAGGCTAGGGAGCTCGGCCAGGCACGGTGGCATCCTGACAAGATAGTCGTGTCAGCCGGCGTGGCTAACCGTGCCCGTCACAATACTCTTGAGACCGAGTTTGATGATTTCACTCAGAAAGGAGTGAATTGTCTCCACTCTGTCCACATGAGAGATTAAATTTTCACTCTTTCCTGAGTGAAATAGTGACCACTCGTCGTTCACTGGAAAAAGGGTTGTCCCTCATTTAACTCCTTGTGAGAGTAGAATTTCACTCTCTTTTGAGTGCTTTCTCACTCTTTTACATTGAGAGTGAAAAAGCCCCTTGTACCGGCCGTGTACAAAGTGAATGGCAAAAAGTGTGTCAGGGGTGTCAGAAAAAAAGGGTCACCAAATGGAACCCCCCCCCCCCCCCCACGGAAGTTTGTTGACCGGGGAAGCCCAATGTTTGCTTGTTTCGCTTCATTTCACTACTTAAGAGAGAGGCTGAAACAGCATGATACAGGGAGTGACAATTTGACACACTTGTAATTATATTCCCATGTAATCCATCCAAAATATCGCAGGATGAACATTCGAGAACAAACTGATATGAATTGTATTAATCATATAAATTGACGTGTTTTAAAATTATAATAGCTCATGACACGTAGCGGAATGTAAGCAAAACCACAAAATGAAATAATAAAATAGAAATAATATTTGAATGAACATACTTTAGAAATAATCATATACATCAATAAGGCTACAACAATTATTATAATGTGTGCAATGCCACTAACATATTGTGTGTTTTTACGCCGTACACACTTTACTGATTAAAATTAATAAATAAAATTCAGACGATGTTTTGCGAAAGCGAAATGTGAGTAATAATTTCAGAATTTGTATCACCGCTTAATAGCTGCACCAATTATGTAAACTCAGCTAGTATGAGTAAACATTTAATTCAGAGGCGGCGCTCCGGGGGGGGGGGCACAGTGCCCCCACTTTTTCAAGTACCCCAAAAGTGCCTATTTTACCTTCTGATAAGTGCTCCCTTTAACCTTAGACATTACTGCCCCTTTTGAAATCTAATAAGTGCCCTTTTTTCGTCTGATTAGTGCCCATCTTCCGTTCTAATAGTGCAATTTTTCCTTCTGATAAGTGCCCTTTTTCACCTCTGATAAGTGCCTCTTTTCCTTCGTTTAACTGCGCCCCTTCTTCTTTTTGATATGTGCCCTTTTCACCTTCTGATTAGTGCCCCTTTTAACCTCAGACATTACTGCCCCTTTTGAAATCTGTGCCTTTGCTTTTCGTCTGATTAGTGCCTATTTTCCGTTCTAATGAATAGTGCAATTTTCCCTTCTTATAAGTGTCCCTTTTCACCTCTGATAAGTGACTCTTTTTTCCGTATGACTGCCCCTTCTTATTTCTAATAAGTGCCCTTTTCACCTTCTGATAAGTGCCCCTTTTAAGCTCAGATAAGTGCCCCCTTTGAAATCCGACCAGTGCTCCTGTTTTCGTCAGATTAGTGCCCATTTTCCGTTCTAATAGTGCAATTTTCCCTTCTTATAAGTACCCATTTTCACCTCTGATAAGTGACTCTTTTTTCCGTATGACTGCCCCTTCTTATTTCTAATAAGTGCCCTTTTCACCTCTGATAAATGCCTCTTTTTAAGTGCCCCCTTTTCTTCCTAATAGTGTTATTTTCCCTTTTGATAATTGCCCTACCTATATACCTATGTATATTAAATATATTTTACCCATATACCCCGATGTCGCTTACAAACTGTGCCCTAAAGTCCACAAAAGAGCCATATACCTAGCTCCAAATAATCACGGAGAGGCCTCATGATAATAGATTCCCCTACTGATATCAGCACGATATGAGGCAGTGGAGCAGGGGGCAGGAGGGGCATGATTCCCTAGATTATACAAGAATGAGCTGGGCCCTCTTGCATAAAAGAGTTGCGATTAAACGCAACACAAAAAATTAAACGCAAGTCCTAAATACGCGATCCTAATTGGTTGAAAATCGAGTTGCGTTTAATTTTTTGAGTTGCGTTTAATCGCAACTGTTTATGCAATAGGGCCCAGTGCCCCTAAATCATAACAGGAAAGAGGAAAAAAAAATTCTAAAATTTTTCCAAAGCTCACTCTCTACGCTCGCTCGCATTTACCAGTTTCTTCTTATCATATTAGGAAAATCGCTGCTCTTCAAAATATCTTAAATATTTTGCTCGTTCGCAAATGAATAATCAGACCATTACACTCAACTGCAAAGTAGTTTTTATCTAGAACCATGTTCAGACATAAACAATAATGTGTCGAAAATGATCCTCGATAATGTATTAATCAGAATGTAGCAGTATACTAAGGTCTCAAAGTGGCATTTTCCGCCTTGTTTTCACCCTTTGTAGGTGTCCTTCCGCCCCCCCCCAAGTGCCCCTTTTTGTTGGTGCCCCCCACTTTGAAAGACGCTCCCCGTCCCTGATTTAATTATAGTGACAAAGAAGCAAATTAAAACTAGAAAATACATTCTCCTGGCAGAGAGAGACAGTACTGTAACACACAGTGCAACCAGGGGGTAACTATGGTGAAACACACAGTGTGACGATCCGGGGTGACGACAGTGTAACATATAGTGCAACACACAGCATGATCACTGTGGAGCACCCAGTGTAACAGTAACACAGTGTAGCACACAGTGTGACCACCGTGTAACCACAGTGTATCCACAGTGTAGCAATCAGTTTAACCATAGTTTAGTAATTGTGTAACGCACAGTGTAGCCAAAGTGTAAACCAAGGTGTAAGAACAGCTAAACCACAGTGCGAAATTTGGACACTTTTCTATTGTTTACTATGTAAGAAACATACGCCCTAAATGTATGACCCTAGTGTGAAATCCGAACACTTTTATAATGTTTACTATGTGACACAGTGTGACATAATATGGCCACAGAGAGAGTCACAGATAATTTTCACCACAGTGGAACCACAGTGGAACCACAAATTGGATTTGCAAAATGTTCACCTTGTGGACTGTGTGAAAACATGCTCTGACCAGAAAGAAAATACAGTGTAAAAACCATAACAGTGACAATGATGTCAACTTACTGCGTTCACTTTGTGCTCTTCAAGCAAAGGTAAGCACAATATTAATGTAATAGAAATCATATACGGTTTTTTAATGTATTGCGCCTCTAACCCTCTTTGCTTTGAATAGTTTAGCCTTGGTAGCTCTAATGAGCTCTTAGAGCATTGCAGGAAAAAGTAAAAATTTAGAACACAGAGTTAACATACACTGCAACTTACAGTTGTTGTAACTGATGTCGTGACAGTTGTAGTTTCCACTACCATAATGTAACATACATGTACAGTGTAACACTCAATATAACCACAGTGTAACACACAGTGTTGCACACTATAACCGAGTGTAACATACAATTGTGGTAACTAACGTCGTGACTGCTGTAGTTTCCACTACCACAGTGTAACATTACATGTATAACCACAGTGTTACACACAATGTAAAAGTGTAATACACACAGTGTAACACAAAGTGTAATACACAAAATGTAACACACACTGTGCATCACAGTAAATACACACACATTGTTTCTTACCGTTGTTGTAGCTGGTGTCGTGACCGTTGTTGGAACTAGAGTCGTTACTGTTGTAGTTGGCACTGGTAGATTACCTGTGTGAGAAAAATACAACAATTATATACAGTGTGAGTCAATAAAAAGGAAACCCAATAACCCTAAATATCGTTGCGATCAGGACATACAGATTTAATCAAAGATACTAACATTGTAGCTTATCATTGTAGCTTATCATGTTTCTATAATGTGACTCCTTGATCAATAAGAACCGACCATGGACTGCTGAACAGTAAACAATTTCCTGATTCATGTCAAATTCACCTCTGCCCAAGTTTGAAATGAGATGGATGATCCACCCAAAGTTGGTTGAATGGTCTCCATTCCAGTTGAATGTACTCACAAATAATGAAAGTACCCCCTGAACATCATTCAGACGATTTGGACATTTAAAACAAAAATAATGGCCACTGGCCAGTGCTCAGTCATCCATTATCGCATTTTGGTGAGCAGCCTATCAAGTTAAAGAAGACATTATAAACTATCATAGCATTGTAACACATTTCAGCCATTTTACTTGATTTCTAAGATATTTGGGCTGGAATATGGGTTTCCTTTTAATTGACTCACACTATAGACATGTGATATACCCTTATTGTTATAGATCAGTATACGGTACATAGAACATGCATTTACGTTCATGAACTTTTCATCCAATGTCTTTTTTTTCTCCATCTGTCCTATCTACTGTATGTTTCTTTCTTACTCTTGATTTCCTGACGTTAATGTAGAGAAACGCGTTCAATGATGTTCCTATACAGTAATTTGTATTTTATTTGTTCTGGGCGATCCCAACACAAGCTTTGCTTTCCGGGTTTTCGCCTCCATCTATTTTCTGAAATAGTTACTCTACCATATTGTACCGATCATGAAAAGGAAATATAATTTTTTATGTGATTTTCATTTGAAAATTCAACATAGATGTGTAAAGTATGGTTTTGGGATACAATGTTCATTTAACTGTTTAAATCAATTTAATATTATATGCAGTTTGATATCATATTCAGTTTGATATTATATGCAATATTAGAGATTAATTAAGATAACTTATTAATCATACTACGTGCAGTATTCTAATCTAATGACATGGAAAAACTATAATCAACCAAAAAGTAAATTCCTCCTGACTCTATTTCATATAACTCGAGAAATATTTGATAAAATTCGTTTATTCAATTGTGCAATGAAGGGTTAACCTGTGTATTCCCCTTGATTGATTTTTTTTTTGGATTGATAATGGTTTATTTAAATCAGCACATGGCAGCCCAAAGGCTGAATTGAGTGTGATGTACAATAAAAACACATATAGATATTTATACAAGATTCGAAAAACATTAAAACATTAAAAATTCACATATATACAATATTTTAAAAACATATGGAGATAGCATTATAAAAAATAGAACCATAATATGTCATTGCACCATTATTGTTTTGTATTTTTAATTTGTTATCAATATTATTAATATTTATTATTATTATTATTATTATTATTATTTATTTATTGTTATTATTATTATTATTATTATCATTGTTATTATTATTGATATTATTATTAATATTATTTTTATTATATTATTATTATTATCATAATTATTATTTTTACTAACATTACTGTTATCATAATTGTTATTAATGGCAATAACAACATCATTGCTACTGTTAATGTCAGTATTATTAATTATTATAAAAGTGATCATGAAGACTGTTATAATTATTACTATTATTGCTATTATTATTATTATTATTATTTTTACATCATCACCATTGTTTTAATTATTATTATTATTATTATTATTATAATTATTATTATTATTATTATCATTATTATTATTATTGATACAAATGTTATTACCATCATTAACATTAAATTTTTTACTTTTATATTTATTATTATTATATTTTATATTATTATTGATGTTATTGCTGTTATTATCATTATGAAAGAGAGTTACCAGGCATCAGAAATACAGTTTAGGAGGTATGACAAAAAAGTGAAGAGAATAAAAATATGACAATGAAAGTAATTGAAATAAATTAAGGCTATACCTAAAATCCCGTTCTATTCAAAGTACATAGTAATGATTATTTTCACCTTCATTTTGTCATGAACACGAATGACAACTTATGCGACTTTTCATGAACAAAAGAATTGAAAAGAATATACCCATTGAATTGTGAAACGGAAAATGTAATATTTTTTCTAGTACCGACTGCATTAAAAGGAAATCCAACCTTATTAGCAAGTTGCTTTGAAAGAAAGAGGAAAAATCAGAGAAGCAGATTGGTGAAAGTTTGAACGAAATCGGACAAGCAATAAGAAAGTTATGAATTTTTGAAAGTTGTAATCACTATGCATGTGGGAATTTCAAATTGGCCGAATAGGTAATGTCACTGTGATGTAGCTGTGGACAACTCCCTCATTCGCTCTAACACACAAAATGACTAAAATGTCACTTTTTTTCAAAATGCATTACTCAGTAGGATTTTTTCGTTCATGAGGACCTGTAACAATATGCTATCTCCATCATATTTTGAGCACTGCCCCGAGGGTAAAAACGCCTCGAAGAAAACCGCAAATTAATGATATTTTAGTGTACGACAAATGGGAGAGTTGTCCACAAAAATGTCACAATTGACTCACCAAATTGCCAATTTGAGATTCGCATAGATGTAGTGATCTCATTTTTCAAACATCCATAACTTTCTTAGTCCTTGTCCGATTTCTTTCAAACTTTCACCATCCTGTTTGTCTTATTTTCTGCTTTCATACAAATCATCTTATTATCAAGGTTGGATTGCCCTTTCAAAAGACTAAATTTCACTATGAAAACATAATCATTTTTTTTCACAAATAACTAATCAAAAATAAAATAAGGGTAAGAAAATTCTCCATAATTTGCTTTTTTAATTAATAAATTTCATCAAGTATTTCTTGAGTTATATGAAAAAATATCGGGGGGGGGGGACTATATATGAGAATTAACTGAAAGAGCGATTTGATCACCTTAGGAACGCATCAATAGTGGCGTAGCTACTGGGGGAACGAGGGCACAGCACCCATCGACTGGCAAAAAAAGGGGGAGTGAAGAAGAAGAAGAAACAAACAAACAAAGAGAGAAGCAGAAATAATAGAAGAGGGGTAAAGGCCAAACAAATCGGTTCAGATTCTGATATTTATCTCTTTCTCTATTAAAAAAAATAGAAAGAAAGAAAAAAACAAACGAAAAATTAAAGTAGAGAAGTGTTTTTTACAATTTTTATTTCATAAAACACGCAAGAAAATTTTAACAAAGAATTGTTATAACTCACATGAATATGTGACGTTCAAGTATTTATAAGTGCCCGGGCATGGATCGTAGCCAAAGGAGCATTTAAGGGTACATGCTTGGTTTCCCTGGCATAGCCCTTGAGCAAAGGCAAGCTCTTCAGACGTACAGCTAGTAGTTTGGATGCTACTATGGGGGCACGCAACGCTGCCAGGGGCGCTTCGTCCATATTGTGAATCAACGATGTTGATTGTACCAGAGGAACAATCTATGGTACCCTGATAGTTCTCACATATGATCAGATCAGTTGTTGTAACTATAGTTGCATGGGTAAAATCAACATGACCACAACAATATTACATCAATACAGAATAATACAAGTACTGCTGATCACAAGTCAATGACGTAATACAATACAGTGCATGGTTAAACGGACTTTCTACCAACAAGTGTAAATGTAAGAAGCCCAAACATATTGCAACATGGTTGCCCTATGTCTCTCTTTCTTTTTTCAATAGCTTGATCGTTTCGCTCGCTCGCAGACACCTAACCAATGTATTACCGTGACTTGTGTCAAGTAAGACAATAATTTATATATTGTTACTTTAAAAACGATAATAAATAATTCATAACAGGAGATAATGCATTAAATCAAGCAAAGTAGGTTTTCATATTTATTCTCTTTCACTACTAATTAATAGATGTCCCCTTTTTCAAATCCCTTTTTTTTTCAATGCCGTCCCTCCCATATTGAAATATGTTCCGCCGCCTTGTGTAACTCTATGCTATATTATATGAGTTGACACCCAGGGGCGTCGATCTTGAAAATATTGGGGGGGGGGGGGCAAACATATCGTTTTTGCCCCCCAAATAAATCCTGAGGTGTAAAATAAAATAAGAAAAAAATATGTAAAACTGGGAAATGAAACCTTCCAAACAATGAAAATATAATATAAAAATATTACACGATCAGATTTCAATTATTTCGCCACGCGCTCCACGGGCAAATTCTCTAATTATTTTCCCTGCTTCCAGTGGCTGTTCTCCGGGGGGGGGGGGAGGGGACAGGGGCAGTGCCCCCACTTTTTAAAGTATCCCATAAGTGCCCTTTTTATTTCTGAAAAAATGCCCACTTTCTCTCTGATAAGTGCTCTTTTTACTACCAAAAGTGCCCCTTTACCTTTCTTATAATTGCCCTTTGTTTCCCCTTCTGATAAATGCCCCTTTCCAAATCTGATAATTGCCTCCCTATCTCTCTAATAAGTGTCCGTTTCTCCTTCTAATAAGTGCAATTTTACTTCGGATAGATGCCCCTTTTTCTTTCTAATAAGTGCCCTTTCCCATTCTGATAATTGCACCGAATTTCTTTCTAATATGTGCCCTTTTCTCATTTGACAAGTACATTTTTACTTCTGGTACTTGCCCCTTTCCTTTCTAGTAAGTGCCCACCTTCCCCTTCTGATGTGTGTCCCTTTTCACCTCTTATAAGTGCCCATTTCCATCTCTGATAAGCGCCCTTTCCTCTTCTGATAAATGCCCCATTTTTACCTATACTTCCTACTGTTTCTTACAAAAAGAGCCATATCTATAACTTCAAGGAATCGGTGCGACTTTAGCAACAGGTACCCATATTACGACAACTACAATGTAAGGCAGTGGAGCTGGAGGCAAGTGGGGCATAAAGCCTATCCCCTCCCCCAAGCGAAGGATTTCTCATTCAGCTCGCTCGAATCTGCCCATATTTACACCAAGTAAGGGCAATACTTTCTGAAAATGTCCCCCAAACTCGCTGGCTACGCTCGCTAGCTCTTATAATACATAATGAAATCAAGCATAATTATCTCATCAAGTATGTTGATATCGATGTCATCCTAAATAAAAAACAGGGTTATTGTATGAATCAAGAGATCATTCGACATTCCCCAAAATTATTTTGCTGTTATCATTTACATTATATCGCTGTTAATGCATAAACAAAGGACTTCAGCGTTAAAAAACGTCTGTAACTTTTTGCTTGCTCGCTTCGCTCGCTCACACATGGATCATTAGACCATCACACACAACTGCTAATTCGGGAAGCTGAAACAGTGTCCAGAATCACAATAAAAAGGAAGAAGATGATGTTTGATAATGTATTCATCATTTTAATTAGACTATAGGGTAATACTGTCAAAAAATTGTCCCCCTTTTCTCTATATGTTCACGCCTTGTAGGTGCCATTTTTTCCCCCAAAGTGCCCTTTATTGCTGGTGCCCCTCCCCCACTTTGAAAGACACTCCGCCACTCCTGTCTGTTTCACGTAACCCTAGTCATTTAGAAGCTGGTAATTAAGAGGCGTTAAAAAATCATGAAGGGAACTATATACGTTCATTCCCCCCCCCCCCCATCCGAAAAACGGTTCGACGCCCCTATTGACATCCTAAAAGATCCCAACAGACGATTTGATAAAAATGGGTTAAAGAAATTGATTGGTATTTTTTTCACATAATGATGATGATAATTAATTTGAACACAATTATAATAACTCACCAGCCTTGGTTCGTGAAACAACATCCGCCAACAGAAGCAACATCAGAACCTAGGGAAATAATGATAATGACATTCCATTAACATTCTATAGAAAGCCGTATGTCCCCTGGTAGCATATCATTTGACATTAATTTGCTCTCTTATAAGCATGATAAGTCAGGTAAGAAAAATACAACCCATCATCACCATCATCATTATTAGCATCACCATCATAATCATCACCATCACCATCATAATCATCACCATCACCATCAGAATCAGAATCATCATCCTCGAAAAGATAACCATCACTATCACCACCATCATCATTGACACCACTATTATTAATGACGATCAACACCACTACGACCACCATGACCACCACCACAACCATTATCATCACAATCATCATCCTCCAGGGGCGGCGCTACAGGGGGGGGGGCAGAGGGGGCGACCGCCCCCCTATGATTTTTCAAGTAGTGAAAAAAAAAGAAGAAGAAAAAAGAAGAAAAGGGAAGAAAAGGGAAGAAAGAAGAAAGAGGAGTATTAAAAAGAGAGGTCTTAAACATATAACTCTATATTACCCCTGTTATTTGATGGAGAAAAAATATGACGTCATCTTTAGGTCCGTCTTGCCCCTCCTATCAAAATACCCTGGCGCCGCCCCTGTCCTCCTCCGCCTTCTCCTTTTCTTCATCATAATCTTCATCATGACCATCATCATCATTATCATCATCATCATCATCATCATCATCATCACTATCATCATTATCATTATCATCATCATCATCATCATCATCATCACTATCATCACTATCATCATCATTATTATCACCACCATCAATTATCATCACGTTTGTCACCATCTCATCATCAAACTCATCACGACCATTAATTGTCATCCCAATAATCACTCTCCTCCCCCTCATCATCATTTTCACCATCATCATTATCATCATTATCATCATTATCACCATCGTTATCACAATCATTATCATCATCATTACCATCTTCATCACCATCATCACCATCATTATCATTATCATCATCATGACTCTTTTTCTGCTCAGAAGGCTTTTTACCTGAGATACTGAAAGCATTCTCTTGGTCTTCATGGCTGGTGTTTCGTCCGGCAAAACTTGTTGCTGTTTAAAGAATTTCTCCAGTTGCTGAAGAAAAGAGTATTCTGTAGTTGTGCGTTCTCCTTTCTTGTTCTGATTTCCAGTCGGTTTACACCTGTAGCAAAGTGATGAATTTTGGCGATTCCTCCAAACTAATCACAGCTTAAGAATGAAAACTTTTCATCAAAGAGGATGTCATATTCCATCGAAAATGAACTGGGCCTTCGTGGAATTCGAACCTAATTATTGTCAGCTAAATATTGTTTTAAAGGCAAACTTAAAAGAAACTGCATGTGTATGCGATATCTATACAAAATGTTGAAGATGGGAATCAAAGTATAATCGTCCTCGCTCTATACAGGGCATAGTGTTGAGCTCCTGTTGCTACTACAGCAGCAATGAACAAGAATCATCCCCGATGGAAGAGAGAAGAGGCAGAGGAGGCATATTCTCAACTCGGATAGCTTCACCATTACTATGCTGTCGTTGGCGTGGCAACGCATGGTAACCATCATGGAGTGGTGAAGTGATGCGTTTCGTTTTTGGTATATTGGGCTAGGCGATTAGCTCTTTTATTAGTTAATTAATTAAAAAGTATTGCTTTCACCTATGTGAGGAAAAGCTGGAAAAAAAATTGGGGATTGGAAAGATTATATGAAATGCCAGCCCCCTCCCCTCCCCTGTCGAAATTGACTGTGTTTATAAACCTACGTCTATGATTTTGACCCTTCGTTTCTTTCTTTTTATCTCTCTTTCTCTCTGTACTATTCAGTATGGAGCCCCCAGGTTTTAAGCCACCCCCCCCCCAAAGAAATATATCTATACATTTTTTTTTTCAATCCATATATCTTAGAGCGTGTCTATGGTAGGCAGGGATTGCCAGGTACATTCCGCATCCAACTCCCCGAGGGGTAGGATTTCGCCCCCTCTTTATCAATTTTTCGATATTCCACTTTAAAATTAATAGGTTCTACCACTATCTATCCATTTCTTCCTCTTCTTCTATTCGGTAACCTCCTCTCTCACAGGTCTCCCTCTATTATTTCAATTTAATTTGTTTATTCATGAATTTTATTATTTCACAAAAAGACTAGACCTTCGTTTATCAATCTACCCTTTCTCTCTCTCTCTCTCTCTCTCTCTCTCTCTCTCTCTCTCTCTCTCTGCACTCTCTCTCCACATCTCTCTCCTTCACTATCTGTCAATTTTTAAAACTTATTTTAAAAGGGAAGAGTCTGTCACGATATTTCGACACGCTAACTTTCCCGAGAGGGATGATAAACAGTATCGTTATTGCCACGGTCACCACGTATTAATTATCACACAGATGATGAATTGCCTGATAGTCCTTCACCATCGTGATGGGTATACCGTCTGGTTTAAACATTTTTTTAATGAAATATTCATTTAGTAATAACACCATAGCAAAGACTTTCACACAATCAGCCTAATTCAATTTCAATAGCCTTGTGTGTCACCTAGTGGAATGTGCGAACATTAAAATGACGTATTACGTAATCTGAACATTTCTACAGATCTAACATTAGTGTATTGAAATTACCCTAATCGTCTTTGCGATCTTGTTTCATGGTTTTAATGGTCTTAACATTTAGAACTTCACTCTGTCCCACACATTACCTATGTTCATTTTATTTATCACATTAATTATTATTACATTTTAAGCCACACATAAATGACATGACGCATATTATGATAATTTATTTATTGAATAAATAAAAGATCATACCGGATATTGAAGGTGTGGCGGATTGAAGGGGCACAGCTGGCCCTTGACCCGTTTTAAAACCAACGTGGCATACCATACACGAAGGAAAAATATGTCCCCTTTTACCCCCCCCCCCCCCTACAAGGCATCTAAAATATCTGAGATCTCTTCTTATTTTTTTGTGGGCAAGTCAGAATTTTCAGATTTGTTCCCCCATCTTACAAAACCCATATCCTCCTTTCCTGGGAACAGCACCAAAATGTGTGAGAAATGCCGGAGAGAACAATAAGTTTTTGAGTCAGAACTCTTTTCATGGACCGGTTTTCCGATAATGGATTTAATAAAACAGAATTAAACAATGAATAGAAATAATTAATTACCTTGCATAAAAGTATTTGGAAATTTATTTATAGAACTACTTCACACTTGGCATGCTATGTCAGAGATTAATCTTCGCCATTACTTTCCCCTTCAGAGAACTTTCATGTTTCTTTCCTAATTGACATGATTGATATCCCACTTCTCTCTCTCTCTCCCTCTCCGTTAATTTACCTGGCTATAACCTACCTCTTCAGTTAGCACTATGGTACATGTATATAGTGATTATATGATCGACAGTTCCATTTGCTACTTGAAGTATTCACTAGAGCGCTTATCAAATATTCATGATTTGATTAATAACGTCAAACAAGCTAGCATCAAAAAGGTATGGAAAAAACAACACCAAACTAACAACCGACTAATCAATTGATTGTAAGAATCATCAAGGTAATATATATGTATTTATAACACTTCTGAATAAGAAATATAAACCCCATTGTTTATCAAAATGACATAGGGATAATTCGGTTTCCGTAGGCAACGGGTAGAAAAAAATTGCTTTACTGGTAGGTCTTTTGTAATCTTTATTCGAACAAGCGCCCCTACTAGAAATGTTTAGGTTATATAGCGCCTCAACACCAAGAAATGCATAATTAACCTGTTTTTAAAAAAATTTATCAATAACATGTTTTAAAAAACCCTGAGATAGCTGCATGCCTCAAACAACAATCCCTATCCTGCTACCATGCATGTAATATTGTCACCTTGTAGATTTTAAAAAAAAAATGATGATTTATTGTATGTTTTTAATAAATGCTCCTTAACCGCGGGTCGTTTGGAGTCTGTTTAGCTTAGTTATTTTTTTTTTTTCATTTATTCACTTATTATTTCTTTCTTTCCTTCTTTCTTCTTCTTCTTCTTCTTCTTCTTCTTCTTTTTCTTCTTCTTCTTCTCATTATTATCTATCTATTATTATCATTATTATCATTATTATTATTATTATTATTATTATTAATAATAATAATAATAATAATATTCATATTGTTACTATTATTATTAATATTATTATTATTACTTATGTTTTGTGTATTATTTCTATTATTTGCTTATTCATCAACTATTCATTATATTTTTAAATAGCGTAATGATTGGATCATTCATGAACAAACGCCCTTAAAGTTAAAAGGATAACAGAAGGGGCGGATTCACCACTTTATATCTTTGTCTGTCTTTTTCTTATTTCATTTGAGTGACACATAAGCCCACCCCCCCCCCCTCAAGGATCCGATATAAAAATAATATTTCATATAATTAAAAGAAAATCCACAAATCTTTCATTTAAAAACAAAAAGACAAATTGTACCTGGATGCTTGGCGTACAATGTTTCAGGAACTTATATGGATGATACACAGAGAGAAAAAGGGAAAAAGAAAGGGGGGGGGGGGAGGCAAACGGTGACAACAAGATGATTATGATCCAATTCCACACTCTCTCCTCATAGGATCGGTTCCCCCCCTCCCCCCCCCCCCCCCCCAATAATATCAAAACCCCCTCAATGGCTGGAGACATGCTACGCCATATGCAATTACATGTATCTTGGTGAAAACAAGTCGGGATCAGTTCCAAACGTTTTCTCGACAAGCAGATAGCCTTGGAAGTTGATAGCCTATATCATAACTGATAATTAACATATCACTTTTCATCTCTGTTTTTTTAAGGGTTATAGTGTAAGAGGTGGTCATGCTGAAGCTAGGGACAATGGCAAGGCCTTTTAGGGTAATTGGCTTGTCTCCCAATGCATTACACAATTGTGTATTTTGATAGAAAGTGAATTAAAAAGTGGTTCAATTGTGATTAGCAATGCATCATCCCCCACCTCCCCATTTCATTAGCTATCAATCTTTACTCGCCTGCCTATCTCTTACTCGCTCTCTCTCTCTCTCTCTCTTTCTCCTTCTCCCTCTGTCAGCCCCGCTCTCTATCTCTCTCACCTGGGGGTTGTTTCATAAAGCTGTTCGTAAAGTTACGCATGACTTTACGAACGACTTAAATATGAGGTGCCAGATAGGATGCCCAAAGTTCTTCCTGATGTTTTAGCAAAATATGACTGTATTTCCCATAACCTCAATTAAATTATGGCAAAAGAAGAAGAAGAATACTATGGATTAAAAATGTTTGTTATAATAAGAATGTTAATCTACATCTGCACAGTTCAACTTAAGTTGATGCAGTTAAATATGATTGAGCATCCCATCTGGCTTGTCATAGTTGAGTCATTCGTAAAGTCATGCGTAACTTTACGAACAGCTTTATGAAACACCCCCTGGTACGTGATGTGAATCCCATCTCTTTTAATATGTCTGGCTAAGCTGTCAGCTTCTCTCTCTCTCTCTCTCTACTTATTTTCTCCTCTCTCTTTCTCTTTCAGCCTGTCGGTCTCTATCTCTACTTATATCCAGTCCCTCTCTATTCTTTTAAAAATATTTTTGCCAGTCTCTCTCTCTTTCTCTCTCTGTCCCTACTTATATCTACCGGCCCCTTTTCTCTTTCTGCTTTATTGTCAGCCCCTTTCCTCCCTCTCTTTATCTAGATCTGTCCGTTATTATTATGCCCATTATCTAATTATACATTATCTACCTCTCTCTCTCTCTCTCTCTCTGTAGCTCTCTTTATCTTTCTGCCAGTTAGCCCCCTTACTGTTTTTTTCTGTTTCCCTCTTTTATTTTATTTTAAAGCGTGTCACCCTCTCCCCTTTCTCACTTTATCCCCCCCCCCCCCCCATATTTTTGCCAGTCTCCCTCTCTCTATCCCTACTTATATCTACCGGCCCCTTTCTCTTTCTGCTTGTCCGCCTCTTTCCTTCCTCTCTTTATCTAGATCTGCCTGTTAGCCCCCTGTCTCTAATCATACATGCATCGGGGTAACCTCGCTAGTCATAAGGACCGCTTTTCATAAGGACAACTTATTCATAAGGACCGCTATCCATAACGCATGACTAAATGAATAGCGGTTTTGTATGAATAGCAGTCCTTCTATAATTATAGCGAGCAAACCATAGGGACCACTATTCGTAACTATTCATAAGGACCGCTATTCATAACGCTTGTTATTTGAATAGCGGTCCTTGTGAATAGTGAATGAAGCCAATACTTCCCTCTCTTTATCTTTCTGCCTGTTAGCCCCCCCCCCCCCCCCCTTACCCTGTTTTCTGTCCCCCTCTCTCTCTTTCTATCTTAAAGCGTGTCATTCTCTCCCCTTTCTCTTTAGTTGTCTTTGTTTCTGCCTAGGGAGCGTTTCATTAAGCGTTTTGTCAGTGATTTTTACCGACAGATTTGCTCTCAGCCAATCAGATGCAAGAATTTCAGTAGCTTATAACAGTTGTCGGTAAAAATCACTGACAAAACACTTGATGAAAGTTTCTCCATCTCTACTTATATTTGTCTCTGTGTTTTAATTTCCGTCTGTCCTTCTCTTTCTGTCTATATCTGCCTCCTCCTCTCTCTTTACTTTCTGTAAACCTTACCCTCTCTCCTGGTTCACCCCCCCCCCTCCCCGCCCCTCTCTCTATTTCTCCCTCTATCTTTCCCATTTCTTCCAACAAATATAATACAAAAAATAAAAGCACACTTGTTTACTTTTCCTTGTAATAAAGATATTTCCCAATAATTAAACATAATCTAATAAGGCACACAAATTAGATTATATAAAAGCATTTCATTGTTTATTTCAGATACATGAGCATGTATATGAAACGATTCTAAATACATATTCTACTCTAGTAAAACCTGATCAACAATTTCAATTTTATCCAAACACCAAGATTTTATCTCTTTATTTTTCTTACAATTATTTCATTAAAAAAAAACAAAAAAACATCATTTAATGTAAAATGGCATCCAATGCTCGTTACCAACTAAATTATCTTATATAAAAAGTAATGATTTTAAAAGGGAAATACATAATTCATAGTTTTTGTTGTTGTTGTAATCTTACTGATGACTGTATGAGGAAAAATAATCAGTTCTTTTTTGTGGGGGGGGGGGGGGGGTCATCAGCTGAGAGCAAGAAGGATGTTAACACTGTATTAAAGGTATTAAGGTCTTTACTGGCTCTGTTAGCATACAATACAAAACAATTAACCAGCACCAAAGTTATAAATGCACTTGAAAAAGGTCTTTGGTGGGGGGGGGGGGGGGGGGGGGGGGGGTTATATATAGTTCTTTAGTTGCCTTAAACTGGTAGGATCTTAATAATTAATGAACAGCTGCACCATTTTACAGTCATTCATTAAAATTTTATGCAAATAAGATAATTAGAGTTTAGTTGCATTTTATTTTGAATTCTAACCAATTGACTTGGAAAATATACTCATTCTTTTATTGGGACTATTACTTTTGACTTGCAAATGTATACAATTTCCTGTAAGTAAATTCTAAGCTTCTACAAGGGCGAACAGTACATAATGGCATTATGGACCAAAAATAGGATGCACATTTGTTTTCCTAATCCTGTCAAAAGATGGCGCTATTTAGGAGGTTGAGTTTAAGGCAACTTTGAGGTGTTGTTTGAAAACCGAGGTATGTGTATATGTATAAAAAGATATAACAAAATAATTTCAACCATATGATACCCATACACATGAATGAATGCTAAATATACTTGAAATACCTGTACATTAATGGTAACAAAAATATACCATCTCCCTTTACAAATTTAAAACAAATCTTATGTTACAAAACAGAACAACAGATTTATAACAACTACTATTACTTGAGTCAATATTGCAATAAAATATAATTATTACAATAAAATGTATTCAATTTATTTAAATGCAAAATTCATCTATTTGCAATACAATGTATTTATTGCAATAAAATAATATTAAAATGTAGTTCCAAGGTCTGTGATAAATTGTAATCCTTGGTAAAGCATCAAATACAAAGAAAAAAGGATGACCATATAATGAAACACATAATGCAATGCCTTGATAGCATAATCTTTCTTATATTGTTACTATTATATCAATAATTGTATTTATAATTCAATTGAGGTACACATGTTTTCATTTTTCGTTTCTGAGTAATTATGAGCTGAGTAAAGGGATATATGTTACACCTCTGCACATTCAAATAACTTTCCACATAAACATTAAAATTCACCAGTTCGGAGAAAAAAGAAAAGAAAAGAATATGTTCAGAGCTAGAGCATACTGCAGTGAAATGAAGCTGGATTAATTCCATCCAAAGTAACTTGTACATATGGTGCTTAATAAATTCAGGTAGCATTATTTTCTTTATCTCTACAAATAATTGTTCTGTAATATGTACAGCAATGTATATATTTTTCTTCTGTATTGTAGTATGTGATTCAAAAATCACCTGTCATATAATCATAAAACAAAAAGAGAGAAAAAAAATAAGAAAACAATGACAGTACATGTACATGAATAAGTGAATCTGCTTGGTCTTTATAACACTTCTTATCTAAGACTTCTATTCTACATATTAATAAAAGAAAAAAAAAAACCCCCCCCCCCATAAGACATGATAAAACAACAACAGCAAAACAAACAAAACAACACTACAATAATAACAGTAGCAATGATAAAGAGCATCCATTGTAGAACATTAAATAAACATTTATCTTTCTGAATTCAAACTTCTATAAACCAATCATAACATAGTCCTTTAACTCTTACTGTGCCAAGGGGTATAGCTCTCTTCAAAATTTTACCAAAATGTAATCAATGCTTACTGTTCAAATGTCTGCACTTATTAATCATCTATTATTTCACAAAATATAGGAAATAGGAAATCTATTAACATTTCTTATGATACCAAACATAATTACTTTACCCAACTGTATGCATAAGAATGATTGAAAATTACATGAGTTTCTTTTTTTTTTGTCCATTATATTTTGGTTTCTCATTTGTTTACTATTGATTAAAGTTGAAATAAGGTAATATCTTTATAAAAATCTGCAATTTTCTCTGAAAATTTCTATGGTAGCATATAATTATAATCATATATTTAGAATGCTTGATTTATGCACAAAATTTTGATTCACATTGACCACCATATACCTTTCCTGTGGTCGAGCAATTGGGGAACGAAAATAACAAGTCTATCTGTCACATAGTACATGTGACATCGGCACTGAAAGAGTTAAGCACACTGATACGATCTGCTTTTAACCCATTGCTTCCCGGGACCAGATAGTTCCTGTATTGAGTCTAGTGGAATAAGACAATGCCATAGTCAACAGATTAAATTGCTATCATCAGTGTGCTCCAGGCCTTTGTTTCCTTACCTTTTAATATTTCCTGAAATGATTCAATAAAATTCTTCCCTCACCCCTGTCCTACCTGCAATTAAGATTTCTTCTCTTTAAAGGTTGTGTTCAGTAGTGGGAAAGAGGGCGCTTTGGAGATTTAACTACGGTATTTTGGCAGCTGGAATGAAAATTACTACATGTACTGATTTAAAATGATTAATTTCAAACATACTGTAGGTGACGTTTGTTTCAGAAAAATTGGTTCAGAAATGGCTAAAATATTAAAGAAATAAACATTGACTTTCGTATGTGGGTGTCATACTTTATTCACAAGTGTAAAACCAATGAGATTTCCGTTTACGCGCCATGTGTACAAAACGCTGTGCACTGCTGTGCGGGGAACAGTCGGCATGAGTGGCCCTAGCGTAGCACAGAAGGTAACGGTTGATATGTGATCATTTCAGTTATTTTATGGAAAGTCACCGGAAATCATTAGAGGAATACCAGATGATCTCACGCATGTATCTTTTTTATGCAAGCCAGACAATATGAGACTATTTTTAATCAGTTTGTTTTTGCTACCACTACTGCACAATACCTTAAAAAAAAGTTTTTAAAAGAAAGTTTGTGCCTCAACTATTTTTGTGTATTATGAACGAATCATTCCTAACAATCCGCTTGCCTCCCATGCATGCTCACTTCCCTTTCACTTATGAACACAACAATATACATTTATTAATTACTTATTTATTTCTTTTTTAAAGAGAATGATATAAACGAAATGATATCCACAACCAATAAACAATGAACAAGTACTTAAAGATACAGCCCGGCATTACAGGGAATGACTAAAGTGACCATCGTACCATCCACTCAAAGAGTAGGATGAAGACCAAGGTTAGGAAAGTTTACTCTCTATAATGATAATACATGTACATGACTGTTTCTATTTTTCATGGATGTTTTTGCCCAAAAGACCCCTATCTTTATGAAATTGGAACAGTCATGTGTGCACATTTTGATGATGAGTGAGTACCATAGAAACCAAGGTTGTATCATATACATACACACACACACACACACACACACCCACACACACGCACACATGCTCTAGCAGGAAAAAAAATAGATATGATGAAACAAGTGTGGTGTCGGTGATGATGATGGAGTACTCAATTCACTTAAGGGCAGAAGTATTCTGTGCCTGTAGAGCATCCAAGTCCTAGCACGCACTGTTGATCAAGTGGTTCGCAAATCACACAGACTGAAGAATCACCGGTACAGTCTGGAAAACAAAACAAAACAAAAGTACATTTGCATTTCTCCTTGAAAACAAAAAAATGTTTCTCCATGGATTGAAACCACACAGACTGATAAATTGAACTTGAAATTTATTTATCCAATAACAATAAAAAACACATAACAAAAGATATACAAATTTAGATACAACAGCTTTAAGGATAAAAGGAACCAGAAAATAGCATGAATGCTAATCGAGTCTGGCACCTTTAAACATTAGAAAACATTGTTTGGTAATAGAATAAACCAATAAAAATGGAATGGTAAATATGAAAAGGATTACAAACAAAACTATAATACAAATATAAATTGGTGAAAGGTCAATAAACATAGGCACATTCTGCAAAAAATCTTCCAACTTAGGTATTTACATGTACACGTGATCTATTTTTTTATTCTCAGGACAAAAAAGAAAACAAGGTAATAGCCAGATTGTATCTTGCCCACCTGTGACCAAATTACATGAATGTCTCTTGGTTTGGCTGCACTTTGAACAATGTACACAAAGTTACTACATGTAGTCATAAGAGAGTCTTGTGGGTAAAACTTACATTTTAAGCTAAAATGATATATGACTTTAAATGAACTTGCAGGTAAAGAAAGGACGCCATTAGGATCCCTTAGTCTCGCCTCCACTTTCGGTGGGCGAGACACAAATATGTTTCTTTACAGAATGAAACCACATGGTGATGCTGCTGAAGAAGACATCTAGATCCAACCCCTGACTTTAGGATTAACATTTACATACTACAGGTACATGTAAGCAGTGCCATTAAAAACAGGGTTACTAGCATTTCTTGAAAACAGTTTCCCTATTTTTCAATGATTTATCCCTGATGGAGAACCAATATATCCGCATATTTCCAGTTTGGAAACGCCTTTAATGAACAGAAGTTACGGACCCTAAACTACCGGGTGCAAATGAAATTCCCTGATTTTTTTTGTTGATTTTGAGCGATTTTATCTCGAATTCTCTAACTTTCAACTCAATAAAAAAAACCCCAGGAAACTCAATGCCTAGGTTTTCCCTTCTTTCAAGGACAGCTGGGAACCCTGAAAAAAGAAGAAAAGAAAAGAAAAAGTATTTACAAACACATGAAAGTAAGACAGTCTTACCTGGCGCTTGCATTGCTGTGACTGAGAAACTCAGACTGACTGAAGCTGATTCATCTGGGACGCTGACGGACACAAAGGCTTCATGGCTCAGTACATAGAAGTCATGCTTGCTTCCAGGCGTGATACTCCCCCAGCTATAATAGGTAGCAGTCCGTCCTCCAATGAAGTCTGTACCTGAAATACGAATAATAATAATAATAGAAATAACAATAATAAAATTGATAGTAAAAATAATAATAATAATACTAACAATAATGATAATAATCATAATAACAATAAAGATAATAATAATTACTCTTTTTCCAACGTTTGGGGGAATCCTTTTATCTCGGCCTATTCTTATCATTTGCCTTTATGCACTGTTTCTTTCCCCGTAAAGTCGAATTTCTATTGTGACGGAATAAACCGCATTGTTAGGATTCCCCCTAACACAGGAAATAATGTTGTAACAGTAATATAATAATAATGATAATAACTAGAAATTTAATTCGTCACTGAAGACGAATTAGGTGGTCTGTCTGTCCCTGTGGCAAATTGCTTTGTCAGACGTGATAATATTTCTGCAAGATAATAATCATGATAATGTTGACGACAATGATGATAAGATGGCCATATAAGTGATGACAATGACGATAATGATATATTGATAATGATGATCATAATGGCCACAATAATGACAATAACAACGATAATCGAAGTCGCATAGCGCCCCTTCAGGTTCAATTTTATGGGCGATTTTTTGAAAAGAGCTTGAAATGGCATAAAACGTCTGCAAAATGAATTTGGGAGGATTTGAATCATTTCTAAATTTTGCGCGCGCACGTACACATACGCGCGCGTTTAACGAATTGACCTTGACTGAAATGACAGTGACCTTAACCATCCCAAATATGAAAGAGAAATGACATTTCGTTATGAAGATATAACCATAAGTTGATTTTCACAAAATGGTGCCTGGATGACGTCACAATAACCTGATGACCTTGAAAAAGATGTTGGAACTTGACCTCATTAGGACTGATGACTGACGAAAATATGAAGAAAATTGACTTAGCCGATTTTGAGAAATCGTGATAACGAACTGGAGGATTTGATATTGCAGGACATGTGGGAGATTATCCCCTTAGCTTTAATACACGATAGGGAATCAGATTGTACACAAACTACTGCACACTACTTTCCAATAGACATAACACGCAAAATTAGGCAGTTTAGGACATTGTCTGTGATGGTATATGTTATAATAGTCGAAAAAGATAGTAAAATGAAAGGCAAAAAAAAAAAAAAAAAAAAAATGGACCCACCGGGAATCGAACCTGGGTCGGCGGGATGGGAGGCAAGTACTTTACCAATGGACCAAAAGTTTTGCAATAGACTTAACACGTAGACGAAAAACGGGATTCTCAAATGACATTTTGTAGTTAAAAATGGGCATGATCCCGACATCTGATCAAAAATGTGAGGGCACACTTGTGAAATCTTATAGTCTCAGCTATAACATATTAACCCTTTCAGGACAGGAATTATTTAAGGGCTAAATTGATTACATTTTATTCTTCAAATTGGCAACATTAATATTTTTCTTTTAGTGCTACATGGTTCTAATAGGGTGTAATGTCTTTGAGAACGATATACATGGTTAGAAATTTTGTCGAAAAGTTGAAAAAATTGCCAATTTTGATGAAAAACAATGATTTTGAAACTCTCAATTTGTTGCCAATTTAAGGATTTCAAAGCTTATTCTCCTTTTTAAAATTCCTGGAATAAAACGCAATATGGTCATGCAACAAAAATGGACATAGTGTGTACAGAAATTTTTACTCTTTCTACTCATGCATCTGGTACATTTTTTAGAGCTCTGAATAAAAAGTTATTGAGCTAAACCACAAAATGTGGTCACTTGTCTCAAAAGGGTTAAAATATGGAAGAAAATCGAGCAGAAATTACAAAGATACTGCTCAAAGAAGACGGGAATGTAGAATCAAGATTTGAGAAAAAGTCATGTCCCATAGAGAATACACGCAAAATGAGAAAAATTGACATGCCTCCTTTAATCGCAAAAATACGCCATGATCCCTTTGTCAAAATGAAAAATCGTGGAAACTGATCTTGTAGAGAATTGTCTCAGCTACAACATATCAAACTTTGGAAGAAAATCGACAATCTATTACTGAAATATTGTCAAATGAATACAAAAATTATGACGTCATTTTTTCAAAATCAAATTTTTGAGTTCATAGGCAAATATGATGACGTCACAACATATTTTTAGCCAAAATTTTGCATGAATTCAGATTTGCATCTTACAGGCTTTCAGAATATTTAATAAAATTTGGGGGTCACCGGCCATTCTGACGAGCTATGGCGGATTCTAGATAGGCATGTTTTTAGCACTTTTTACATTATATTCCCCATTGACGCGCGCGCGGATTTTAAAGTTTGGCGCGCGCGTGTGGCCTTATGGAAAGTCGAGAATGACTGTAAATAGTTGGAAATTGTCAAGAATAGTGTCAGAAATACATACCATGCGTAAAAACTGCGTTTTTACGTTCTGTACGAGCTGTGAACGCGCATAACGCGCGCACGGACGCGCACGGACGGAAAATTTTGAAATGCTTAAAATGTCCTGAACCGTACTCTAATTTGATTAAAAAGTGATTTTGAGCATTTTTAAATTTTGACGCGCGCGTACGTGCGCGTCATGACGTGCACGCGGATTTTGCTGACATGTTACATTGACCCTTGACCTGAAGTTCATGTGTTGTAAATATGGTTGATTTTTGATGATCCGTTGTGATGATATGATGAATCATGTAATTTTACAAAATGGTGCCTGGATGACGTCATGATGACCTGATGACCTTGAAAAGTTTCATGTGACATCTTCGTTATAAGCTTGATAACTGGTGTGAAAATCACGGAAATTGATCTGGACAATTTTAAGATATCGTGCGCACAAAAACTTGAGGATAAAAATAATAAATAATAAATAATAATAAATAATAAAGAAAATTCTGACAAAATTAATAGGTGATCTGTCTACGACAGACCACCTAATAATAACAATAATGATAATAATAACAATAAAGATAATGACAGTAATAATAATAATAATGATGGTAATAATAATATTGATATTAGTAATAATGATGATGATGATAACAACAACAACAGTAATAATAATGATAATAACATATATTACATCATGTTTACGCAGGGTCCCCTCATCAATATTAATACCGTTCTCATCAAGGGCCCAGCACTCATAATTATTACCCTGGCTTTAGCAAAGCTCCAAAGATAAGGCCCTCACGTATTCAGGGCACATATTTACTATGATATTTTTTTCAAACCGACATGGAATGAGAAAAGGACACAAATTATTTTTCACTTCATGTGCATCGACTGTATCCTTGTAGTGTACAAGCAAATAGAACTATGCCAAGTCAATAGTTTCTGCTATACTGCCTCGCAGTCAGGTGTCAAATTTTGTTCTGACCAATCACAGGCCTAGAATCTTGATATATATCAGAAAATAATACCTGGGCCAATCGCTGCTTCAGAGCTGGCAGGGAGAGTGTAGGAGGAAGACAAGTCAAAGAAGAGCACATAGGAGATGTTCGGTGCATAGAAACGCCACAGGGCTGCAGGAATATTGTCCCCCGCCGCCACTGGCACGACTGAGTTAACCTCATATTGCTCACTTCCAAGAGACACATCAGCTAAACAGAAAAGAATATTGATAAGACAGAGGCGAAGATTGAGAGTTTTGCCCGCTACATTGTATCTTACATGCATTCAGTGATCTTGCTTTTTTAACCCTCTGGCAGCAAAACTCTTTCATCCCTGTAGGCGTAATGAAGCAATCATCGGGTATACCTGAAGGCAATAGGGTTATATTATTCATTGATATTCAAATAAACATACAACAGTTAAAAAGTGAACACAGTTGAGGTTCTAGCTGTCTGAACTTATTTTCCATCAATGTTCCAGTCCTATACATGTAAATGCAGTCAGGACGAAGAAGATGCTGTTTTGGAAACATGTAGCTTTAACCTTAAAAGGCCGGGTTATTTTGGCGCTCTCTCAGGGGGGGGGGGGATGGAATCCACCCCTCCCGGGATCTCGGCCGTGGAGCGATGAACATTTCCGCAACTTAGCACACAGATAGAGTATCTTATAAAGAATAATCCTGTAAAGTTTCATACCTATATCTCAAACCAAATTTTAATTATCACTAATTGATTATTTACATATTAGCGATTTGAAAATTCTGCACTGTGTACAATACATATGGAGAAATTAATTTTTGATGCTGTGCTGTACCCACTGGTAAAAATTTTATAAATTTGGTATCAAAGGATGCGTAAGACTGTAGGCAATAAAGTCCTGAAAGTCCTGAAAAATTATCCCCACACATATCGCGGCAAACGTTCATGGGGGTGGGGGGGGGGGTGGATTCCATCCCCTGGCCCTTTTAGGGTTAAATGCAGAGGCAAGAAAAGATATGCATACTGTGAAATTGTGGTGATAGTAATGAAATTATAAGTTTTAATTTGACAAATGTAATGACAGTTTTGGAAGTATTTTAAAATTGTGATTTTCCAACAATATGCATTTAGCATTCCAGACGCGTTTTGTATGCCACTACATTTTGCTAAGCTACCTTAGTGATCAAATCATGAATGTCAGACATCTGGGGAGAGTTTCATCAAATGTTTTGTCAGTGATTTTTACCGACAACTGTTATAAGCTACTGAAATCCTTGCATCTGATTGGCTGAGAGCAAATATGTTGGTAAAAATCTCGGACAAAACACTTGATGAAATGCTCCCCTGGTATGCCACACATCTCTGTTCATCTTGTTGCCATATTTCATTTTGCCAGTAAACATCCAAGGAAGAGGTATAAATCATGGATGTCGAAACTGTCATGAAAAATATCTTTTTGATGTGTCATAGAGACAATTCTTAAAGGGAAAGTCCACCCTGGTATTAAGTTGATTTGAATAACTAGAAAAATGAGAGAAACAGATTAGTAAAAGTTTGAACAAAATCAGATAAGAAATAATAAAGTTATAAATTTTTGAAGTTGTAATCATTTAAACACAAATTGGCAACTCTGTGACGTATCTTGCGAGCTTCTCTCCCATTTGCTCAGTACAGAAAATCTCAAAATTGTTAATTTTCTTAGTTTTTGATGAAGGAATTAGATTTGTTTTATAAAGGTGTTCTGTAAAAACACATTAGCAATCATATGATTACATCTATGGTGAATGTATGATGGAATATTTTCTTTAGAGAAAATGGAAATTAATGATTTTTGGTGTACAGGGCAAATAGGAGATTAGCTCGCAAGATACATCACGGAGTTGCCAATTTGTGTTTGATTGATTACAACTTCAAAAATTCATAATTTTGTTATTTCTTATTGGATTCTGCTCCAACCTTCAATGATCTGTTTCTCTAATTTTTTTTACTTCTTTTAAAACCAACTTGTAATCAGGGTGGATGTCCCCTTTAATGGTGCCTATTCTTTGTGCAAATTGGCACTCACAGCAAATAAAAGTTAAAACCATCCTGATGAACTTGTTCAGCTAATGAAAGTGAGAGAAACTTACTTGAGATGAGATCATAACCACAGCTCTTCTCATCATCCACATTGGTGCATTCTTGCTTCAGATTACAAACATACTCAGACAAGATGCATTCACCACTTGACTGACATCTGTATTGGCCAGCATTACAAGCATCTGTTAAAGGGAACAATAAATAAATCAACCGCTAGAGGCGTCATCGTCTAAGTAGATACTTGTAGTATTAGCCAGTTACAATATTGCACATGCTTAGGTAAAGGTCATTTGGACAGAGTACAAGCAGAGACACCGAGGTCAAAGACCAGCAATGTGTGAGATTTTCCACGCATCAGCGCCAGGTACATGTAGGCGAGGAACCGTGCGCTCGCTGCATGGTATGTATAATATATATGGCGATAGGCTGTGAGGCCAGGCATGAGAAAGAGATTTTTGGGTGTGAGTAAAAGCCCTGATGCGTGACTTGTCACGCCTAATGCGTGAGACTTGGTAGGTCTGTACAAGTGACCTTGCTACAGTGTCATTTTGTACGCACCACAATGTGCGTATCAGTATGATTTCAGCTGTAAAACAAGCAGCGCGTCTAAAACAAATAACAAATGCACATGCACGTACAAATTGTGGTTACACTATTCCTTCATACAGAACCATAAGAAAACATTTGGTAATAATTTAATTTTCCCCAGCAGTAAAAAAAAAAAATTCTATTCAATTTTAATCTTCTTTGACTTCAGAGTGCATGAAGAGAATGAACAAAAATTTCTGGACAATTGAAGGTTATTCCTTTCACTACAATGAAGATCGTCAAATACAATAAAAGCACGGTTCCCAGCATTTCATGGAAAAGCAACAAAAATCCCTCATTATTCCCTGGAATTATTCCAGAATTATTACAGGAGCCACCTTTCCCAGAATCTCTTTAAAGTGAAGGCTAAAAAGATGTGTTCCTCACCAATCTCCGTGACCTTGAGGGTGACATTCACAGAATAGCCAGCAGGGCGGCCAATCACGACATATGCCTTGTCATCCTCAATGGTCAAGCTAGTCGTCACGGGTGGTTCGGCTTCATCGAACGGAAGGAAAAGGTAATGTGTGGTCTCTGGAACACCGGGATCATGGCCAGACCCGATTCGAATCCAAACCAAACCGCCTCCTTCGGGAAGGAAGTTTTGTAGTTCAACAAAGAGGGAGGTCCCGGTCGCGCTGGTGAAGAGCAACACAGCATATTCCACGTAGGGGTTGTTGGTAAATGGGTAGGCTGTCGGCTGGGAGACGGTGAGAGGCTGTCCAGAAGTTACACTGTAGAACTCTGCAAACAAAGAAACAAATGTTGAAAAGGAGATGGGAGATGGTTGGTCTAGCTCAGTTTTTCTGTATCAATTTGTTCAACAGGAACATATACATGTACACGACATACAGTGCACACAAAAAAGTACACACTTTACATGTAAGAAAATCCCCCAAATGAAAATTTCACAATTTCTGGATGATTTATTTTCCCCTTAAAACACATCTAATTATAGGTCAAGGTCTAATAATTGGCTCAAACTATGAGTATGGTACAGGTAGTAGTTTATGCTTGAGTGAGTACTGGCTATAATATCTGTATATCGACTGCCTGGAAATGCTAAAGAAAAAGCTACATCAGGAAATACAGATAGAGGGGACCAATGTATGCACCTGCTCACTCTAACTAGGAGTTTTTAGTGGTGGCTCAATTCTCCTTGTGACTCATTCATCAAAGATCTTTCCCTGCTGGAACAGTGTCAAAGTCTTTATGAGAGCCCCAAATTATGTGTCTCTAAGGATGCCTAAGGGCTTGTTCACATATGGCGCGGTAAACCACGGCAGTTTAACAAGGGTTTTTTTTTTTTGCGTACTGCGCTTCAGATTTGTGTATCTTATACCACACAGGAAAGTGAATACACATAGGACCTTTCTTGAGTGCAGCTGCTTCTTTTCATCCCAACTTGCCAATCTTTTACAGGTAAAAAAAAAAATCTGCCATGGTAAACCGCAGGCAGTTTACTGCAGCATGTGTGAACCAGACTTCAGGCAGTCAAAGGGTGCTTACCTGCTTGAGTGGAATACTGGCAGAGCTCCTCCGACTCGTCTTCATAAAGGGGACAATCAAAGTAGAAATCACAGACCTTCGCTTCAGGGAGACATACACTATCAACTAAACAGGTATCACATTCTGAAAAAAAAAAGAAGTAACATAAATGCATGTAAAATAACAGCAGTCAATGATAATAATAACACTAATAATAATGATCATGACATCAATTGTGATGATGATAATAATGATACTACTTTTAATAATAACAACAGCAATGGATAAGCATGGTAACAGTTTAACAATTTAGGTCACAATCGCTTGTGTCTACAAAATAGGAATATTGACTGGCTCCACTTTCACAAAATATCTACGATATTGCCCTTCAAAGAATCATACCCTCTTCTTCAACTTGAGGAATTCTTTCCAAGGGGTGCCCAATCAACACCTGGGTGGAGAGTGGCACATGTCGATTAATGTCTTGCAAAGTACACTAGTGCAGGGCGGGTGGCTCGAACCCACAACCTTTGCATATCCAGTCAAATGTTGGAGGTAATGTGGGCTAGTCACAGGACTGTCAACCACGAGGTATGGGGTACAAATCTCTCCCCCAGCTCTAACGTCCTTTGGCAGGACATTTTCCATACTCCACCAAGGTGAAATAAATGGGTACCTGGTAGGAAGAAATCACATGAATGCCTGCGCACCTTGGTAGTCAGGCTAAAGCTGGGGTAACAACATGATTGCAGGACCCTCAGCGCGCACAGTTATTAATACTGATGAGGATACCCTGGGTAAACAAGACATATCATTATCATTATTAGTATTAATACTACAGTCCAACCTGCTTGAGCGACCACCTGTATAGAAAGACCACCTGTCTGTAAAGACCACAATTTTGTTTCCTTCGAACAGTGTTTCTCATTGTTACATGTATTAACGGAACCTGTACTTAAAGACCACCTGCTCATAAAAACCGCTGTTCTAGCTTGTCTCCAGTGAGTGGTCTTTATATACAGGTGTACAGGTTTCACTGTATATCTATAAATATTATTTTTTATTTTTATTGTCAATATTACTATCAATATAAACCCCTGCACACCTTACGATCGGTCTGCGATCCGATTTCAGAAGAAAATGTAATATCATTTGACAAGTCATTTAAAAACGAAAAATATTTTTGATTGAGGGCCTGAATAGTCATACCGCTTAGCAAATTTTGACGAAAATGGAAATAATGGGAAATACGTACTGGGAAATACTCCAAAAACAATATTTTTCATCAGTACATGTAAATTGCCTAAAAATGTACAGATTATTGGGAAAAGGGCCAGATTAAACACCTAGAGCAAAGAAAAGGTGACTTTTCCATTGTAGGAGGTTATATACAACTGCTTAAATAATGATGAATTACAGACTGTGTTAAAGTAATGGAAGTACATGTACCACCTTTAAAGTGGCTTATAGTCACTGTGAGAAATACAATTCTCTTTTTTTTTCTTCAAAAATCAAATCAATTAACCTTCTTTATACACATCCGTTTCATGAAGACTGTGGGATTGCAATGGAATTCATATAATAAACATGGAAAATGTAAAAATCCTGGCATTATTTTCTGAGGTTTATATGAATTTTATTACCTTTCAGTATGTGATTTATCATTCATCATAATTATCAACATTGTCATGTAGGCATTTCATCAAACAGAAATCATTATGAATCAATTTTTTGTAGAATGCAAAGGTCCCGATAATCTAAGAAAATTGGTCTTCATTGGTACAATTACGCCCAATGCACTGAATTGAGTGTAAAAGTTCACATATTACCTGACCTATCAAAAGATCACAGGACCAATGCGACGTTCTCAATTTGTCCATGTCCCCTTGGGGTTAGGGTCAGCTTTTATCAAACGAAAGGGGTTCATGTAGAACCAATAGGATGTAGTACTATGAGGGTCCCCCTCCACAGTGTGTGCTTGCTTGTCAATGATGGGCGTTCAATTCTTCAGCTTGTAAATATTCATGAGGCATAATTTGGATGGTGCCTTCGTAAAAAGGAGCATGACTCTATGATTTACACTGTTGTACATTACCAAAATTCATATTTTATCTTTTGATCTGAAACACTTCAAAACAACACAACAATTTGATACAATGTATTTTTCACCCTCATACACACTACAAGCATGTCAACAGCCAACAGAAGAAAAGTGTTGTAATGTGTCTTGAATTTGTGTCTTTAAAATGTGGATCAAAAAAGCAATGATATACAGACGAATAAGCCATTTAGAAACCAATGTGCATGTGCATTGTATAATTGAAAATCATTGGTGAATAGGAACAGAATGGAAATTGGAAAATGGTGTTAAGGGTACACCCTGATGAGTGCAAGCTTTAGTATGTCTCTCTTCAACACCATTTTCCAATTCTGTAGTACCAAACATCTTTTCAGAATGGAAATTTATGCAATATATGTGCTATAAACTGTTACTTGTATACCAAGACCCTTAACTTTATTGGGGAGGAGTTTGGAATATACAGTGTACTGTATGGTATTTGAAAAGGTAACGCTTTCAGAAGGCTTTGAAAGCATTATCGTAAATTTAAATGACAATTAAAGGTCCATCTTTAACGTCATTACTGAGATGAAAAGGGTAACATGTGTAAATGAAACTAGAATGTATATTTCTGTTTCACTTCTTGTTGTTTTGACGTGTTGACTACTGAATTCTCAAATCCCATACGCTTAATACAAGGACCACCCCACATGGTAGCTTTAGAGAGGCTTGAATACAAAAAAAAAAAAATAGGGAGAAACAGGCATTACATCATTATGTCTATTGGCAGCAAACACAAACACATGTAGCTGTTGGGGGTCAGTAACCTACAGTAGTACATGTATTTGAAATTTCGTATTTTGATTAGATAATGGCCCCCATGAGTATCTAATTAGTAATCCTATTCAGAAAATGTGTGGATTGTCTTTAGATATATTTCATAACTTTTTGTGTGAGATATTGTTTGCCAAAATATGCCGGGCAGGGTGTCAGGGTTCTTAAGGGGCCTGGAAATGACTGTTCTAACGATGCCGTTGAGTTTTCAGGCTTTTCAGTTATTCGTACCTACATGTAGATTTACATCTGAAATATCACTAATACTGTGTCTGTGGTCTCAGGAAAATGTACCTGACCATGTATTTGTGAGGTCTTGATGTAAAATTTGATGATTCACTTCAGTAGGTCTGAAGATAGAAGGAAAGTTTGACCACATCTCAATTTTAAATGACGATGTGGAAATCCTCGCATTCTCAATGCTAACATGGGGGCCATTATCTAATCATTCTCAATGCTGTCATGATGTGTGATGTCATATATGGAGAACTTTCCCATTTCTTTTGTACATAAATTACTCAAAGTGTCTCTTTCCTCAAGTCTTATGGTGTAACAGATATTTTTTTTTTTGGGGGGGGGGGAGGACATGTAAAAATATGTAACTTACATGTATCATGTCTAATGGACTAAGAGTCTGATCTCATTAAAATGGGCAAAGGGATTATTTCCGATAATTTTTTCTACACAGCATATATAGTCAAAAGGGTGTAAATTCTAGTCTTAAAGTGCATGTAAAAGCCTCTCTGGCGCTCAGGAGATAATACATGTATACTTCAACATAACCAACTCAATACTTCTTTGTGTTCTTACCGATAGCAGTGACTCGGAACTTCACGTAGGCTTCCACACCCTTGGGGAAAGCGAGAGCAACAAAGCCGGTGTTGTTGGTTAGAGAGAAGTATGGGGAACTGCTGATGGAGTAACTATATCCTGACGCATCAAGGTAAGCTCTGTTCCCCGGACCGGATGCTGGATCGTCCCCAGCCCCAGCGATGATACGGAGGAGAGGGAGAATGGGAGAAGCGTCGGAGGACCACGTGTAGTTCTGTAGCTCCACGAAGAGGGTGGTTCCTGGTGCGGAGTTGAAGACGTAGTGGTAGAAGTCGTAGAACTTGCTAGCAGGTGTGCCACGATTTTCTACAGGATCTCCAGAGCTTTGTTCAAATGTCATCCATTCTCCAGTTGGGACATCAAACTCGACTAGGTGGGGGTAAATATCAAATCAAATCAAATCAAATGAAATCAATAAGCTAGTTTGTAATCAGCAGATGGTACAAATTTCCCATGATCTGTATGCAATGTGCTACTCTATGAAAGCGTTTATATGTGTGTGTGTGTGTGTGTGTGTGTGTAATTGGGCTTTTACAGACGTGTATCAATCAGATATGCTTATTTACGTCTGGAGATCGACCTTTAACGTCACCATCCCAAAGACGGGACTCAGTCTCGAACCTGGGTCAGTTAAATAATTTTACAATTCCACTGTTAGCTGGATTACAGGTGCACGCCACAACGTCCAGTTTTTAAGGTTATTTGTACTCGGTACAAATGTCCTTTATCTGCGGCTGCACATTTTGTATTTGTGAACTGGCTTATTGAATCCAAATCAAATTAATCAAATCAATATGTTGAAATAAAATCACAATTTTGGATTATCATCTACATGTACTCTGACGGTTCGTAATTCCGAATATGAAAAAGGGTTCATATTTCCGAAGGTTTGTAATTCTAAAAAGTTATGTAGGGCTCTGTTGCATTTTCGCAATTACGAACCTTCGGAATTATGAACCCTAGTTCATTTTCGGAATTATGACCCTCCTGCTATGGGAATTTTGTGTTTCAGGATTACCAATCTTCAGAAAAACGAAGCTTAGGAAAAACGAGTGCCCCACGAATTCATAGTGGGTCCTTTTCATCTATTATCATAAAAAATGACACTGCCTAATAAGCCAGTTTGTAGATACAATCTTCATGTGAGCAGATTTACCAAATTCTTAACTTCAACCCTGGACCAGACACAATGGCCCGTATTTTGAACTCACGGTGAACTTAAACCGCAGTCTACATGTAAGTGTGGTTTAAACCCAGTCTAACCTGCCCTTTAAACTGGAGTTTAAGATAATCACATTCTGAACTCTGGTTAAGTTAAACTCAGTGCAGTCTAGACTCTAAGTGTGGTTTAATTTTGTACAGATGTTTAGACTCCAGCTAGGGGTATAGTTTAAATTCCGGTTTAACTTAGACTGGAGTTGAAGTTAAACTGGAGTTCAGAATACAGGCCTATAAATGTACCTAATCTTAACCCTACCCCTAAACCTAACTTCACCTTATTGCAACCTTCTCTATAATCCTACATATATATCTTTGATGAAATATAGTCCATAATATAACCAAAGCAGTGGTCAGGTCAACATCGACACATTTAACTCTTTGCTGGCTTTGGTAGACCAATGGAACAAACGGGGCTGCCACTGTCGACTTTTGGCACACATACAGTGTATATAATGCACTTCATACAATATGGCAGTCCAGTGTTTTGGACCGTGGCGAATAAAGTGTTAAAACTAACAAGTCATAACTCACTTTGGTATGGACTTTATTCAAAGCGAAAACCTACATGTCTAGATTAAAAATAAACAAACAAACAAATCAAAACAAACCTCACACGGTAACAATTTTTGTAAATAGCGAATGTGATGAATTCTGAAAGTCAAATAATTGCATAGCAACGTTACTGGGATTGACGTAGGTTAGCAATATGCTACTTTATTTCATTTTACCAAAATATGTCAATATTTTATATTGATGATTTGTTATACATCTATCTATAAATGTGACAAAATTGTTGATAATAAACAAAAAAATGAAATAAAATATAAAGAAAACAGGGAAGAAAATAAGGAGAATCTTACTGATAAACTCAGAGTCTCTGCAGAGGCTTTCAGCTTCATCTTCTCCTCCAAGGCAGTTGTCATAGAAGTCACATACCAAAGAATCAAGAATACATTCTGAGCTTCCAGGGCAAGTAAAACATCCTTTGGGAAAAACAAAAACAAAAACAACTAGAGTTGAACAAGTACAACTATACAGGTGGGCTGTGGAAGAGTTGAAATACGATGGAGTAATAATATTGAAGTATGAAGTAGGCATGTGCCTACATAAATGCTTTGACGCGTGCACAGTACTGTGTATTAAAATGTCAAAATGACGCGCAATCAATGTTAGAATCAATTTTAGACCAATAAAAGCATTTGTACATGTTTGCGCGCATGCGGGTAATGCGCGCGTGTGCGTACTAGCAGTTATTATGCACGCACCAATTGCAAATGTTCAACAATGCCCTGTAACACATGCAGTCTATTCCAGTCAATCTAAGGCATTTTTACCGTTTGTGCGCGTATGGGCGTACGTACGCGTACGCACGCGTTTAAGAAAATATTCTAGAAATCATGTAGGATCAATTAAAATGCTAAAACAGTCAAAGATAAGATATTTTCATGCTGTATACGGAACTTAAGGCCACTGACGCGCGCGCATGTGCGATTATAGACCATTTAGAGCATTTTCAGTTTTTGCGCGCGCGCAACTTTACCGACGCGCGCGTACGCGCACGCACCCTATGTTCAATTAATTTCACTTTTAATTAACTTCCATCATGCCAAATATTGCTACTGTATGTTATGACTTTGAATTGCAGAGAAGCACATGTCAGAATTTTACAAAATGGCGCTTAGATGACGTCAAGATGCACGAACTATGTTGAAAAAATTTCTGTGCTGAGACAATAACCATATATATCATCGTACCAAATTTGAATACATTTCAATAAGCCGTTTTGGAGATATTGTGCTTATACGGAACTTAAGGCCATTGACGCGCGCATGCGCGCACGCGCGGAAAACTTTTAAATGTTCAAAATGGCCTGAAATATGCCCAAAATTAATTATAGACCATTTTGAGCATTTTCAGATTTTGCGTGCGCGCACCTTCACCGACGCGCGCGTACGCGCACGCACCCTATGTTCAATTAATTTCATTTTTAACAAGTGAATGAGTAAATTACGCAATGCGTAATAAATGTCCCCGCCGGAAATGCAGATCTGTGGAAATTAACTAGCCTGAACCTTAAAACTTCAGTGAAAAACTTTAGTGAATAAAATAATAATGTTACTGCATGCAAAAGAAGAGAATACCAACAATGCATGTATACAACTGAAATATAAAACATGAAAACATTATGAACCTTCAGCCATTTTGAATAAATTTGCATAAATTTGCATGAATAATGAATTTCAAAATTCTGTGTAGAAGTTTGGAAGCCCCCACCCAGCCCTATCAGATAAAACAATCGGAATAAAAATCCAATGTGAAATAGAGGAGAAGGTAGCATTTTTCGTCAAATTTGAATAAATTTGCATAAATTTGCATAATTAATGAATTTCAAAATTCTGTGTAAAAGTTTGGAAGCCCCCACCCAGCCCTATCAGATAAAACAATCGGAATAAAAATCCGATGTGAAATATAGGAGAAGTAGCATTTTACGTCAATTTAGAATAAATTTCCATAAATTTGCATAATTAATGAATTTCAAAATTCTGTGTAGAAGTTTGGAAGCCCCCACCCAGCCCTATCAGATAAAACAATCGGAATCAAAATCCGATGTGAAATAGAGGAGAAGTAGCATTTTTCGTCAATTTTGAATAAATTTGCATAAATTTGCATAATTATTGAATTTCAAAATTCTGTGTAGAAGTTTGGAAGCCCCCACCCAGCCCTATCAGATAAAACAATCGGAATCAAAATCCGATGTGAAATAGAGAAGTAGCATTTTTCGTCGATTTTGAATAAACTTGCATAAATTTGCATAATTAATGAATTTCAAAATTCTGTGTAGCAGTTTGGAAGCCCCCACCCAGCCCTATCAGATAAAACAATCGGAATCAAAATCGGCCAAGAAATGACGGAGAAGTAGCATTTTCTAACATTTGAGCACACACGGACAGACGGACGGACGGACGGACACACACACACACACACACACACGCACACACGTACGGAGCCCGTTTCATAGTCCCCTCGCGAACTTCGTTCGGCGGGGACAATTAACTTGTATCATGCCAAATATTGCTATGTTATGACTTTGTATTGCAGAGATATAGCATAAGTCAGAATTTTACAAAATGGCGCCTGGATGACGTCACGATGCATTGACTATGTTGAAAAAATTTCTGTGCTGAGACAATAACCATATATACCATCGTACCAATTTTGAATACATTTGAATAAGCCGTTTTGGAGATATTGTGCCTAAATGGAACTTAAGGCTATTGACGCGCGTGCATGCGCGCACGCGCGGAAAATTTTGAAATGTTTAAAATGGCCTGAAATGTGCCCAAAATTAATTATAGACCATTTTGAGCATTTTCAGATTTTTGCGCGCGCGCATCTTCACCGACGCGCACGTACGCGCAAGCATCCTATGTTTAATTAATTTCATTTTTAATTAACTTGCATCATGCCAAATATTGCTATGTTATGACGTTGTATTGCAGAGATATAGCATATGTCAGAATTTTACAAAATGGCGCCTAGATGACGTCACGATGCATTGACTTTGTTGAAAAAATTGCTGTGCTGAGACAATAACCATATTATACCATCATACCAAATTTGAATACATTTGAATTAGCCGTTTTGGAGATATAGCGGACACAAAAAAGTGGGTAGAAATAAAAATAAATAAATAATAAATAAAGAAAATTTCGTACAAAAACAAAAGTGGTCTGTACTTGAAGTACAGCCCACCTAATAATTGATTCCTAAACCTCACAGTGTACACTAATTCCTAGGTAGACATGGTCAACCTTTCCCAATTGCTTTGACACAGTTTCTCCCACAATGTAATCACATGACCAGAACTCAACTTTATCTTTAATTGCAAGCTACTCTTGAAGAAAGCAGAAAAATCATAGAAGCAGATTGATGAAAGTTTGAACAAAATCAGACAAGCAATAAGAAAATTAAGAATTGCTGACAGTTGTAATTACTATAAATGTACATGTACATGAGAATTTCTAATTAGGCGAATTGGTTTATGTCACTGTGATGTAGCGATGGAAAACTTTCTCATTTGCTCCGGCCAACACACAAAATGACTATTATGCCGATTTTTCAAAATGTATACATGTAGCTCAGTATGATCTTTTTATTTTTGGAGGACCTTTTTATTTTTGGAGGACCTATATACATATACATGTATATGACAGTATGCTACATGTATCTTCCATATATTTTGAGTACTGCCGGAAGGAAAGGCACTTAAAGGAGAAAACCAGAATTTGATATTTTAATGTACAACAAACCAGAGTTGACCTTGAATACGTCACATTTGATTCACCAAAATGCCAATTTGATATTCGCATACATGTAGAATTAGTGATATCATTTTTCAAACATTGAATAACTTTAAATTCTTATTCTCTGTCTGATTTCTTTCAAACCTTCACCACCCTGTTTCTCTTATTTTTCTGTTTTACACAAATCAAATTATCCCAGAGGTTGGATTGTTCTTTAAAAACAAACAAACAACAAAAATAAATAAATGAAGATTTTACCTGGGCATCCATATTCATCTTCTCCTGCTTCGCAATCGTATTCACCATCACAGTCATCATTGTAATAAAGACATGATGTATTGTCAAAGTAACAGGTCAGATCACAACCTGTTAAAAATGATACACCGTGCAATAATAGATAAATACATGTACAGAGAAACCTGTCTATAAAGACCACTCAAGGGAGACAAGAAGAGCAGTCTTCATGAGGTGGTGGTCTTTATGGACAGGTTCCTTTAATACAGGTTTCAATGAGAAACACTTTTCTAGGCAAACAAAAATTATGGTCTTTATAGAAAGGTGGTCTTTCTATACAGGTGGTTGCTAAAGCAAGTTTGACTGTAATAATAATTAGCAATAATAATAAGAGTAGCAGTTACATGTATAATGATAATAACAACAATAATTCTACTACTACTACTAATAATAACAATATAAAGTGCTAATAAAAACAATAATGACAATCATAATAACAACAAATTACCTGCTCTACATGTACGTCTTCATTGTTTATAAATAAAATTCTGATTTCATGCTACTACATTTTCGCTAAGCTAACTACATGAAAGCGAGTTCGGTTAGGGGCAGGCTTTGTTCGTCACAGTAATATTTTCTTCATCCCCACTTGCCATTCGCTTTACATGTTAATGTGAAATGGCCTCTGTTTTGATGGAGCTTCCTTTTGTGACATGGCAAACTGCGGCAGTTGTTCATTTTACCTTTTGCGTAAATGGCAAATAGGGATGAAAGAAGAATGTAGCTGCACGTAACAAAGTTTCCACATGTACTCACTTTTTTTATCTCTCTCTATTAAAGGGATTTGGTAACCTTTTGGAGGCTTGATTTAATAAGTTGTTGAATTTTGATATCTGTCTTGTATAATGATGTTCAGAAGGATAAATAAATAGCCAGGCATAGAAATGTTTTCAAATATATAATGCTATTTTTAAGATATCTATGACTGAATACTCCCATTTATGAAAGCGTATGGCCATACGCTTTAGTCTAACACTGAGTCTATGGGGGAAATGAGTCTGGCATTTCCGGTCACTTGCATATGTTTACTTTTGTGAAGCACATGATGATTTTGAAGTGCTTTTGTTTTTTCCTGGGCTTCATTTTTACACCATATTACATACACTGATAGCATGTAAGGCCAGGCAGCTCAGATTTCATCAAGCCTCTGCAAAGTTACCAATCACTTTAAGAGATACAGATATGTGAAACGCAGTAGACTCATTTTGTTTTAATAGGTGGTTTACTGCAGCAGCTTCCTGCAGGATAATGGGAACAAGGCTTTATCTTGTGTAAATGAGGCTTACCGTCACAATTGAATTCATCCTCCTGACTATAGACGCACTGAACTTCTCCATCACATGTATCATTGGCCCAGTTTGCACAGTGGGGTGATCCAATGCACACCGTCTCAGGACTCTCACATGCTGAGAAAGAGAAGAAAAGAAGATATTATATGTACTACACGCATATCCATAAAGAAGAGAACTTTCTTGAAATCGCTGATTGGATTGAAATTACGTGCACCATATACCACATGCATGCACACATAGGAATAATTTCTAGGCTGATCCCACAGAGATATATTTCTAGGCTGATCCCTAGGAGATATATGTACGTGCTGCGAATTTTTGAAGATCCCACTTCATTAATATGAAAAGTTTGGTTCTCAAATTTGCTACCGTGTACATCCATTTTTATCAAAATTTATTTTTGCATGAATATAGTGTAGTGTACAGTCCTGATAACTAGTGGCTATACATAGCCTACAGTGACATATAAAATAAGGTCAATTTTCTGATGGAAAAAGTAATAAAGAATAAAATCTTGGTTATAAAAAGTGATTTTAGTTAAAAAACATGCTAAATCCACATGACAATTGTGTATGACCAATCACAGAGCAGCATCATGAGCATGATGTGGTTGAATGATCGCACACTGACCTTCAGTTTCTCACACAACAGAAGGTGGTGTAGTGCACTGTGTACATACATGTATGTAGGATCAAGATTTTGTGTGGAGGAGTATCTGTGGGTCTTACCTATGGCGGTCACTCGTACATTTATCTGGACATACATGTACGCATCAACACCCATAGAGAATCCAATCAGACTGACTCAAGTCTGTATCTATATCCTTGGTTCTTACCTATGGCAGTGACTCGCATCTCGATAGATGCATCCACACCCTTGGGGAATGCAACCAGACCAAAGCCTGTATTGCTGAGGAGGCTAAAGTTATTGGAATAGCTAATGCTACCAGAGTAACCCATTCCATCTAAGTATGCTGCGTTGCTCTCCATGTAGGTTGGATCGTCTCCGGCACCGGCGTAGATGCGAAGCAAGGGAACAAGCGGGCCGTCGGACCAGGTGTAATTCAGCAGCTCCATGAACAAGGTCGTACCAGGGTCACTTCGGAACACGTAGTGTGTGAACTCGATGAAGTCACTTGCTGGGGTGCCGCGATTCGGAGCACCTCCAGATTGTTGTTTAAGAGTCACCCATTGGCCTGTTGGTACCTGAACGTTATCTAGGAATGGAAGAGATAAAAATAAGAATAAAATAACAAGATTAATGATAATAATAATGACATATCTTGTATTAGAAGGGTATCATCATCAGTATTTATACTGTTCCCTTAAGGCACCGGCAATCATGGGCGGTATTCTGAAGCTTACATATCTTTCGTTTCAACTTTCCTCTGAAATCTCCCCTATTAATTGAGTGCTAAAAGACCTTCAAATCGGAATCCTGAAAGCTCAATTAGCGCTCAATTAAGTCCTGCATCATCAAATAGTCCATGTCCACCAATCAGATGCACTGCAATTACGAAGAAATATTGTGTATACACTGTAACATAACTGTAATATAGCAAAATGTGTAGTGAACTGCTACCATCAAGAGCCGCTGTAAAATTAGCCTCTTGTCGAGGCCCTGGCGCTGTTGAAATCCTTGGCGATATGGAGGCAAAATTTCTGGCTCGCTTCACTCGCCAGAAAAACCGAGGCGCTTGCGCCGAGGGCCTCTTGACACCCGACCTGAATTATATATTCATGAGGCACGATTTCCTACTGAATTATGCATGAAACGTGAATAGTTAGATTACCGCGGCGATCGCCCAGCAAATTGGCCAATGAAATCTCAAGGATTTCTTACTTCAGTTCTCGACTAGTCTATTATTTTTTTGGGGGATTACGTAAATCTCTTGCTCAAAATACATTCACAGACAAGCACATTATGAAGAATTCGATCTCTAGCTTACAAACCATGGTAATTTGAAATAAGACAAATGTACATATTTCTCAAGAGATCATCATATATTTACAAATAATAAAGAATGGGCAATAAAAGTCACCGTTCAACAATAGATGCATCTCCATCAATTCTGAAAAGTTGTCTTAGTCTGCACTGTTACAGTGCATGTTATTAACAAATAACACTAACACAGTTAGTTTTTAGATCTTGACCGAGTCAAATTCAAAATTATACCTTCTAAAGTCACATCTTGTGACGAAGCGTCCCCAAGATAGATGGCTTGAAGTCCACGTTTCTTGAGCGACTTCACCTGGTCTCTCATCAGAGACACCAAAGGGGAAATAATCAACAAAATGCTTCGTGAAGATGATAGACTAGAAAATGATGTAACCAAGGAGTTACCAGCAACTTCACTGCCCGGCAAGGCCCCGGGGGATCCGCCTGGCCCTCGCGAAGCAGCAGTCTCACTCTCCATCCCTGGCCCACGGAGGTAATCAGCACAGAGCGGTAGCGCGTGAAAAATAACACTTTTTCCATAGCCAGTAGGCAGATTCACAAAAACATCTTGTCCTTTAAGTGCAGATTTGATTGCATCAACTTGCAAATCTTTGAATCTGTCAATCTTCAACATTCTAGCGGCATATGCTAAGCTCTTACAAATATCGTTGTGGAAGAAACGTTGAACGCCGGGCTGCGATTAATTAATATGTAAGAAATAGCGTGCAGTCGAGTCATGAATATTTAACATTACGTCATGGTAGCTCGTGCTTATTGGATGATTTTCACCGACCAAAATTTGGTCGGAATATTCGTCAAAACAATAAAATACAAAAGAAATTCAGATCGGGTGTCAAGAGGCCCTCGGCGCAAGCGCCTCGGTTTTTCTGGCTCGCTTCGCTCGCCACCAGAAATTTTGCCTCCATATCGCCAAGGATTCCAACAGCGCCAGGGCCTCGACAAGAGGCTACTGTAAAATGTAATCAGAAGACAGTATTTGACTTTCTTGATTTCAAACATCCACAAAACATTGAAAACTAAAAGTGAGAGTGCTTTTTGTATAAAAATGGATTCTCACTTAAACATTTCATCCTCGCTATTGAACGGGCAACATTTTACAAGAAAAATACAATAAAAGAGTGCTGTGTCATTAAAAAAAGAGGACTTAAAAACCCTATTGGGTCTTTTATCTTTTTGAAGTTTGACTATTTGATTATTTTAGAATACCAAAACTCTTTTAACTTGTCTTTTTAACTTCTGCATGCACACCTGCACAGGCATGAATCATAGCATATACGCGCAACGTTCCTCCTGCCAACTAGAAATAGCCACTTAATTGAGCTTTCAGAAATCAGAATACAGCCAATGAATATAATCACTATTCGGGCTGTAGCACAGCTACCATGATATGGCACTCAAGCATTCAGAGAACTTATTCCCACAAGCACCAAGATGAAAAGAGAGGAGAGACTATCAATGTCAAAACATAAACTTTTGTAAATGTTTTAGGAGCATCCATTGCAATTCTTTAACAAGAAAAACCCCTCTTCTTTAACCCTTTTGAGACAATTGACCACATTTTGTGGTTTGGATCAATAACTTTTGATTCAGAGCTCTAAAAAATATACCAGATGCAAGAGTAGAAAGAGCAAAAGTTTCGGCACACTTTCTGTCCTATTTTGTTGCATGACCATACTACGTTTGGTGCCAGGAATTTTACAAACGAGAATAAGCTTTGAAATCTTTAAATTGGCAACACATTGGGTTAAATACAGGCGGCCACTAGAACAGATTTCACTTACTGATGAATTGTGGGTGGTTGCAGAGACTTTCCGCTTCATCCTCTCCTCCTGGGCAATGATTATAGAAGTCGCAGACTTGGAGATCATAAAGGCAATCAGAGCTACCAGGACAGGAAAAACATCCTGTAGGACAAAAAAAGGAAAAAACACTAGTCAACAAACAATACATGTATTTCCATCACTCCTGGGCCCCCTTGAGTTGCGACTGATCCAAATTGACCACAACTTGATATCAACTGCAACTCCTATCCTTTCATTACAGGGTTTCCATTGATATCAAGTTGTGATTGATTGGAATCAATGGCAACTCTTTATAAGATAGGGTCTAGGATTGGTACATATATATTTGAATATATCATAAACAAGTTTTTTGGTGCCCAATGAAAAGGATTTTGGGTTTTAAAAAATACAAAGCCAAATGGGATGATTATTAGATCAAATTTTAACTTAATCATGATGATAACCTGTTGTAAAAAAAATATTTTGAAATGATAATCCAATTAATACATGCAAGTAGCACTTATTTGCATTCTCCTTGCAATTTCACCACAATCAAATTTCTTTGTGTGTTCAGGAACATTGGAATTCTGTACAGCTTGGATACCACCTAGGTGGTTACTCAGATAAGGAAACATAAATGTCGAAAAATTGTGTTTGTGTATTATAAACTGGGCACTCTGAGGGTTAACAATGGCCCAAATTCACAAAGGAGGTTTATCTTAAACCATGGTCTAAACCATGGTTTAAACCTCCACCGTGCACTAAAATAAGCGTAAATACTATCCTCCCATTGGACATGAAGACATGTGTGCACTACAATTATGGAGGTTTAAACCATGGGTTAGATAACCTCTTTCGTGAAATTGGCCATAGTGGTTAGTCCTCAATAGGACTATTGGCTTTCAAAGAGGATAGATGAGTAAGGAGAGAGGAAGGGAAAAATATTCTTTCTTGTTTTGTCCGAAGGGGGACTACTTGAGAATTGCTGAGAGAGAAGTGGAGAGAGAGTCTCCCACACTCCACATTTATCACCCGGTTTACTAGGGCTTCAGACAAAAGAATACAGCTCATTCTTATTCTCCTGTTTAGGATGAAATAAGAAAGAATATACAGTGGAAAGTTGCTATAAAGAGCTCCAATATAACAGGATTCCTGATATAACAAGGTAATGTGCTGGTCCCGGGTCTTATTTTTTTACCCTGATATAAGGAGAATCCTGATATACATGTAACAAGGTAATTTTCATGGTCCCAAGGTCCTCGTTACAGTTAAGTTTCCATTGTATCTCTCTCTTCCTCTCTCCTTACTCATCTATCTTCTAAATCTAAAAGTCCCTCTCAGGACTAACCACATGGTGAATCACAAACAAAATGCCTTTAACCCCTACCATGCCGTAGGCGGCAAATACCGCCTAAAAATGTGAGTGTTGAACATTTCGTTTAGGTACAGAATGGCTTAAAATTTTTCCTTATACAGCATCCTGTGCCTTCAATTTAATGTTTATTCCTATGCAAAGTATCTTTGCTGAGCCTGCTAAAGAAAAAAACTCACTGACAGTTAATACATGTATTTAAAGGGTACCAATCACCAAAAATAATTTTGCTCTGTATGTTAGAGGTTGCATGTGGAGATGCTATATTCAAAATATGGGCTTCAAATATTAATTCTATAAAGAGATATTGCAATGTTAACTACACTCTCTATAAGCGTAAAAGCGACTCGTGAATAGACTACTCGACGCACCCATACGCGCTCGCCAAGGTAAAGGCTCGCGTGGAACCAAACTCTGAGTGCGGTTACGCGCGAGCATTTTCATGTTATCCTTTATTTCCTTCATATTCATTAACTGTTGACCTATAGATTACCAGACAAAGTTCTTTGAGGTTGATTTTATACTTTCTAGCTGTACACACATTTATTTTTTTCAGGTGACTGGTACACTTTAATTCTAGAAAGTTCATTTTTGACAACTGCTTAAAAATCTAGTGGCATGGAAAGGGTTGAGGAATATCTGATTATTGATATCATTATTACCTGTACAGTTGTATTCATCCACTCCTCCGGGACAGTCATTATAACCATCACATGTCTCATTCAGTTGGACACAAGTCTCTTCATAGTAGCACTCTAGCTGGTCTTCTTCACAGACTGTTTCCAATGTAAATTATTGGAAAGGAAATGAAACAAACATGCATATGCAATGAACACAAAATCATAATGCTCTTAAACCTTTCAGGACAGGAATCATCTAAGGTCTAAACTGAACATCTTTCCAAAACTGGTAATAAAAGTCTCTTCATAGTCACGGTAGCACTGAAGCTGGCCATCTTCACAGACTGTTTCCAGTATAAATTATTGGAAATGAAATGAAACAAACATGCAATGAACACAAAATCATAATGCTCTTAAACCTTTCAGGACAGGAATCATCTACATGTAAGGTCTATACTGAACATCTTTCCAAAACTGGTAATAAAAGTCTCTTCATAGTAGCACTCTAGCTGGTCATCTTCACAGACTGTTTCCAATGTAAATTATTGGAAAGGAAATGTAACAAACAGGCAATGAAAAACATCATAATGTCTCAAGCCTTTCAGGACAGGAATCATCTAAGGAATAAACTGATCATCTTTAAAAAAGTCCTGTTTCCAGGGTAATTTACATCCAAATATTTTCACAGGCTGTTTTCATAGTAAATTATTGGAAAGGCATATTACAATTATGCAATTAACGATTTGTATGCACGTCAACTCCTAACAAGTTATAAAATTAATTTTTCAATGTGATTTATGACGTGCATATGTCATACTGGCAAAATTCTCATCAGGGCCGAAAACACCATCCTTTACTCTACTTATAATCATTATTACTGTACATGTACATGTATATGTTTATCGCTACATTTTCATAATTATCTTAATATTATCATTACTATTAATATAGTTAGCATTATTAATATTATTACTATTATCATTATTATTACTATTATATTATCATTATTATTACTATTATATTATACTCACTGCAATTCATTTCATCTAGCCCATCTAAACAATCAGGTATGTTATCACACCTAAATTCCTCCAGCACACAATAATCTGACGGGCAGTCAAGGCAAGTGTAATTAGTGGGAGTAGTGGTAGCTATGAAAAAAAAAAAAAAAAAAAGTGAAGAAAATACAAGGCTGATGACAACCGATCTGAAGAAGCTTCATGAAAAAGTCATGTTAAGGAATATGATGCTGTTAAAAAAAAAGGAAACAAAAGAAAACAAAATGCAAGATACTGTATTACAACAACAGTACTGGTAGCTTGAAACATGAAGATTTTCGTCTTGCACTCTCTGAGTAAAATCGCAAAAGTGAACAGAGAGCCAAAATCAGTCGATATAAATTGGAATCATAAGGGAACAAAGTGAGTTCTAATGAGTGAAAATTTGAGGAAAATTTAAAAAAGGATAAGAAAGTTTATACCTGACGATCAAAATAATTTTGGTGGGTTGTCTTCAAGAATTATGAAACTCAAAAGAAATGGGGAGTCCTTGATATATGCGATATATATATAGAATACCTACTGTTAACCCTTTCAAGACAATTGACCACATTTTGTGGTTTGCCTCAATAACTTTTGATTCAGAACTCTAAAAAATATACCAGATGTATTGAGTAGAAAGAGCAAAAATTTCTGCACAAACTGTATCCATTTTTGTTGCATGACAATACTGCGTTTGCTGCCAGGGATTTTAAAAACAAGCATAAGCTTGATCATCCTTAAATTGGCAACACATTGAGATGTTTAAATCATTGTTTTTTATCAAAATTGGCAATTTTTTCAACTTTTCAACAACTTTTGTAACCATGTATATTATTTTCAATTATAATACACCTTATTAGAGCCTTGTAGCAGTAAAAGAAAAATATTATTGTTGCCAATTTGAAGAATAAAATGTGATCAATTTAGCCTTTAAATGATTCCTGTCCTGAAAGGGTTAACAAACTGTGATTGTAAGTTTTTTCCAAAGTTAAAACTGTAACACCGTTGCATATATCCCGTTTGATTAGGAAAGGGATTATTTCATTTAATTGGTCCATCTCACAGCGGCCAGAGCACTTTGTCACAATAGAGCAGGTTTGGAGGTGAACAATGCTAGCAAACATTATCATGCGGCAGACAATCCCAACCAAGAGCGTAACACGGAAGCACTAGTGTTGTAGTCAAGACCAGACCATCCAAGACCAAGACCAAGACCAAGACCAAGACCAAGACCAGAGGTCCCAGAACAAGACCAGGGTCGGAGATCAAGACCACCATTGTCCGAGACCAAGACCAAGACCAAGACCAAGACCAGACAGTTCGACCCCAAGACCAAGACCAAGACCAGAGGTCCCAGAACAAGACCAGGGTCGGAGATCAAGACCACCATTGTCCGAGACCAAGACCAAGACCTGCCAAACTGTTCCCGAGACCAAGACCAGTCTTGAGACCTCCAACACTGAACTGGAAAGCAGGGTTCGGTTGTTGCTTTAGAAAGAAAGAAATCGGTTCAAATAAAAGGGTACCAATCATCCAAAAATATTTTGCTCTGTATGGTAGAGGTTTCATGTTGCTATACTGTATTCAAATATGGGCTTCAAATATTTCTTCTATAAAGAAATATTGCCAGTACTAAAGTAGACCAGTAGACGCACCCAGGCGTGCTAGTAAAGAATAGGCATAAGTTTGCATGAAGTATAATAAATTTGTATATATGAAATCTTATGTCAAAAAAGTCATTAAACTCATCAATGCATATTAAGGATGAAATATATTCAAAAGAATTACAACTTTAATATGGTTACCATTTAGTACCATGTTTGTTTGTGGATAAATATGATATGTATAATTTAATTTGACTGAGTGTATAACTGATAAATGGTAATAATTTATGTCAATAGTCTACCTTCTGTAACTTCCGTAATCTATAATCTGCTTGTCGTGAAGTTCTTGACGCTCACACCCCCGCAACTACAAGGACACTGTCAGTTCGAGTAAAGCCTAGCTGGTACACCGATAAAGTGATGGAAGCTCGACGTGCCCGACGGCGTGCAGAGAGACGCTGGCGCAAGACAAAGTCAAATACTGATCGCAGACTGTATATTGAAGCTCAGCGGACTGTATGTGATGTGGTTGTCTCTGCCAAGAAAGACTATTATCATGACAGACTTTCTTCATGTAATACCAAGGACATGTATAAGACTGTCAATGAATTGCTTAATGTCAGTAGTAATGTTCTTCCTGTATGTACAAACTCTTCTGATCTTGCTGAAGATTTTTCAAATTACTTTGTCAGTAAGGTATCTCAAATTAGAGGCGATATAGAGAGCACTGTTCCAACAAAACGTAATGTTCCTACTGTATCCTCAAACACATGTGAACCTGACTCAACTTTTTCTCAGTTTGATTTTGTGAGTGAAAATGTCTTGCAGTGTATGATTTCTAAATGTCCTTCCAAATCTTGTACTTTGGATCCCATGCCAACATGGCTGGTTAAGAAACATTTGCCAGTTCTACTTCCAGTACTGTTACGTATCGTGAATCTATCACTGTCTACTGGTGTTTTCCCAGAGAGACTTAGATCGTCTATCATTACACCAGTATTGAAGAAGTCCTCTCTGGACAAAAATGATTTAGGTAGTTACAGAGCTGTTTCCAACATACCATTTTTAGGCAAATTAATCGAAAAGGCTGTTTCTAAACAGGTGTCTGACTTTGTCAACCGTAATGATTTGCTTGATCCTATGCAGTCTGCATATCGCGTGGCACATAGTACTGAGACTGCACTCATTCGACTGCAGAATGACGTACTTTGTGCAATCGACAACAGGCAAGCTGTTTTCTTATTAATGCTGGACCTCTCATCCGCCTTTGATACGGTGGACCACACAATTCTCTCTCATAGGCTGGCCGATGACTTCGGTCTACGAGATAATGTCCTTTCCTGGTTCAAATCATATCTTAGCAACAGGTCTTGTAGAGTCCATGTCAATGGATCATTCTCCAGTGACAAAAGGTTGGAATTTGGGATACCGCAAGGGTCAATTGTTGGGCCACAGTTATTTACATATTACATTAGGTGTATTGGTAACATCATCAGCCAGCATTCAGTTCAATACCATGTGTATGCTGATGACATCCAGATGTTTACCATTTTTGATCCTACCAAGCCTGGAGATGCAGCTTGCGCATACTACCGTATCTCGAAGTGCTTAGAAGACATACAATCATGGCTTGTCAGTAATAAATTGAAGTTGAATTCCGGTAAAACTGAGTTCTTCATTGCTGCATCATCCACCGACTTGAATCGGTTCAATGACCTTTCATTTTCTATTGATGATCTAGACATCCCAATGTCTTCAACAATCAAGGATCTGGGTGTTGTCTTTGATAAGGAAATGAAAATGTCTGACCATGTAACAAACTTGTGTCGTACCCTCAATTGGCAAATTTACAACCTCAATCGCATCAGGGGGTACTTAAATAAAGACACTTGTCATAATGTTGTTAGAGCACTTGTGCTATCCAGGCTTGACTATGGTGGATGTTTGCTTGGGATCATCAGTAAACAGGACCTGGGCAGACTTCAACGTCTTCAGAATAAGTGTGCTCGTCTAATATGTCAAAAACCAAAATGGTCCCACGTCACTCCATTACTCAATGAACTTCACTGGCTTCCCGTTTCTAAGAGAATACAATACCGTATACTGGTTCAGACTTACAAATCACTGTCAACCACACTTCCTCAATACATCTCCTCACTCTTTCAGCAACAGAGAACATCATATTCTCTTCGTTCTACCTCTGCTCCTTCCTATGTCATTCCAAAATCTCGAAAACAGGCTGGCTTCAAGTCCTTTCAGTCACTTGCTCCACAACTTTGGAACAGACTCCCCGCATCTCTCCGTAATAGCACATCACTTGACATCTTCAAGAAACATCTAAAAACTTACTTATACAATTCTTAATTTACTTGAATAGACTTTAGGTGACAGCGCCTTGTATCCTTTGGAAAAGGCGCTATATAAATCCAATTATTATTATTATTATTATTATTATTAATCTATCAGTCAAGTGTAATCTGTCAGTCAAGTGTCTGATTTAAACAAATTGACTACGCCACCTTTTATCAGAAATGAAGCTTAACTTTTCAGAATTGAGTTGGCACAATCGCAGGTGTGCCACGAGAGCCAATCAGCACAAAAAATACACACAAACTAACACAGGAATTGCACTTTGCAATACAAAAGCTTTACATAATGAACTATTTCCAGCCTTAATAAGCTACATCACAACCCTTTATCTCCCTTATGTAGTGTTTTATGCTAGAAATTTTAAAATGAACTTACATGTATAAGTCATTGGGAAAACTTCCCTTTATAAAATACAACATGCCACAGGAATATCATTTGAGTGGCAAATGGTTAATCTGGAACTTACGACAAAAAAATTCATCTGATCCGTCTACACAATCCACAACGCCATCACAGATCCAGTTCTCAGGCAGACAGGTATCATTATTATATTCATTTGTACAGTTGAAGCAAGATGGAGCTAGAAGGCAAGGAATGATATAGGGATGAACAATAAAATAACGATAATGCAGATATTATACTGTGCTACATATCCACCCAAACTAGATGCTCAAGGCACATGCAATAAACATATAAAGATTTACAGGAGAACATACAACATGATTTATTCGTGATTTAAGACCATATGACAATAAGACTAAATGCCATTAGAAGGAATAGCACTTTACAAACTGGGGGGATAACCATTTGATTTAGTCTAATAAGCCAGCAAAGAGATAAGAAGCCTAAGAAAAGACTGATATGGGGAGGTTTCACGGCCTGAAATTGAGTAATAACTTGGAAATTCGCATTCATGAATAAAAGTGCTCTAAGATATTCCTTCATTTGACAATGAAATTTTAGATAAAAGTAATGATAATGCATGTAGGTGTTTCTAGTGCATACACTTTTAGTGGTAAATAAATGGATGACTAATCATAATGTGTACGGGCACATTTTCCACAAGGGGGGCTGATGCCTCTTGCCTGAATATTAACTTTTTAATGTCTAAATTTTGCGAGCCCCCCCCCCCCCCCCCTCCAAAAAAAAAATAATAGTAATTACGGTAAACATGTGTATGTTATTTTTTCATTTAAAAAATTTCAAAGCTAGAAAATCAAATAAAATATTAGAATTATAATTATTCGGGCACCTCCCTGCCCTGATAGAAAGCGAAGGTTACCCCAAAGTACATGTACCGTCATCACGGTTACCATTATCGTTATCATCTTTATCATCATCATTATCACCACAATCATTATTACCATCACCATCATCATCAACATCATCTTCATCATAATCACCATCATCACAACCATAACAATTATTTCTATTATCATCATCAAAGTAACAATCATTATTATCATTATCACCATCGTCACTACCAACATACATGTACATGTACATGTAGTTGTAACTACATGTATGTACATGTATCATCATCATCATCATCATCACCATTTAGAAAATGCTTGCCTATTAATCTACACATGTCATCGCAATCATCACTCTCATCACCATTACCATCGTCATCACCATCATCATAATCATCATTATCATTTTCATCATCACCATCATCATCATAATCATCATTATCACCATCATCATTATCATAATAATAATAATAATTATATAATAATAACAATAAACTGTTCTTGTTTAGCGCATATCACATTATGATACATGTATAACATCCCTATGTGCTTCCGAAGGGTTTGGATATTATTACCCTCACTGGCTTTAGCTCCGGCTAATCATCATCATAATCATCACCATCATCATAATCATCATCATTATGATCATCATCATCACCATCGTCATCATTATCATCATCATAATTATCATCACCATCATTATCATCACCATCATCACCAACATTATCACACCATCATCATCACCATCATGACCAGAATCCTGATGGATGTACATCAACATTCATCTTCCCCATGTTGTCATCATTATTATCATCCACCTCCTTTTCTTCTTTACTATATCATCACTCCCATCACTATGGTTACAATGCATTTATCTTACTTTCACATCCGTATTCATCCTCCCCGCTATCCAGACATTGTATTTCTCCATCACATGTATCATTGAACCAGTTATAGCAATGAGGAGATCCATAGCATAGCATCTCAGGACTCTCACATTCTAGAAAAGGAAAGAAAATTAGAAGCACTAGTGTCAGATAAAAAGCAGAAAACTAAGTTGAACAGATCATTGAGAGTTAGGTAGCTTAGCGAAATATAGTGTCACGAAAAGAAGCATCTGGAAGGCAAAATGAATATTGTTGAAAATCATTATTTCATTGCATTATGGCACAAACATGTCATTAAGCCACAGAGCGGGTTAAAAACACTTGTACTATTTGATTACATATAACATTACCATAAATGTCATTATATACTGTAAAACCAGCAACTTTCATAACATCATAAAACTTTTGGGAATTGTTAATGACAGCCAATTTTTCAGGGAGAAACTTTCGCGAATTGCAATAATTTTATGTTGCCTCAAATTGTGATTTTATTCTTTCGCGTCATGAATCTTGACCCCTCGGGAAATTGGTGAAAGTTTCATGCACACAAAAATTTCTGGTTTTACACTAAGTCAAATTAGATCTTTTGATTCAGCACTATCACCATAAAGTTTGCCGTTTGCGTTCTGGACACGTCTTTTTGTGCCACTCCGTTTCGCTAAGTTACCTTATAGGAAACTTTGATAAAGGATAAGAAAGGCATGAATTTCTAAAGCTGTAATTGACCATATGCAAATTGGCAACATCCTCTTAAACAAAAACTCTCCCAAATGTTCTGTACTGAAAAATGTAATAAATTTCTATTCATTCCCAATAGGTGTATAATAGTAATAATATTAATAATAATAACGATGAAAATAATAACAATAGTAATCAATTCAGATTCAGATTCAGATTCAGATTAAGTTTATTGGTCCAATAGGAAATTCATTTTGTCGGCATTACATGAAGCACATATACAATTTATAATACATACACAAATAGATAATAAACAGTAGCAAATTTACAATAACATACTGTATAGCCATAGGAAACGCAGATAAATCGTTATTAATGGAATGATATCAGCATAATTATACATAAACTTACAATATTGAAAAGGTACGTTTACGAAAGATTCAGATTAATTTGTAACATATGTAAAGGTAGTATAACTGAATTGTTGTTTTTGTCTTGATAAATTAAACGTATAAACAAAATTTAGAATAACACAGGATAACATAGGGTATTATTTATTTTCTTTTTGATAATGATACATTTGTATGTAACTGTCTTTACAGATTTTTCCTATTCTTCAGATTGAGCTGGCCCACATAGTTCCTTACCTATAGCTGTAACTCTAAACTGGATATACAAGGTGCCCGAGACGGCCCTTGGGAAGGCAATGAGCACATGGCCAGTATGGTTGGTCAAAGAGAAGTTCAGGGTATTGCTGATGCTTTGCATAGTCCCGTATCCATCTATCCATCCTCGGACAGCATCAAGGTTCGTTGGGTCCTCTCCAGATCCAGCAGAGACACGCAACAAGGGCGCCAATGGACCAGTCACGGAAGCTGTAAAGTCCTGTGTTCAAGATTCAATATCAGTGTGTTTCTTAGAATAGGACGCCAACTTTCTCCAGCAATACCTCTTCAATAAAAATAGATTTCTTGTAATATATCATAAAAGAATTTCAACAAAGAGCTTGGCTCCATGACCACCGCAGAACACAAAGTGAGTGAAATCACAGAAGATGCATACATGTACATTGTAGGTACTAGCTGATCTATGAGAACAACTGCTCATAAATAATAATGATTATAATTATAATAATTATAGCTTTTTCTTATATAGCGCCTTACCAGTTACAATGTAACTGACCAAAGCGCTTACAGCATTATTACCCCGGTCACTGGATTCAATTGCGATTCAGCACATTACAGTGCACATTCTCCACTCCTCTGGGGAGCATTCCAGCCAGGTGCCTGTTTCTAAGCGTGCATGCACATGCTAATCCAACCACAATGACGGTCGCATCTCCCATTTAACACCTGGGTGGAGAGGAGCAATGTAGATAAAATGCCTTGCTCAAGGGCATAAGTGACGTGCCGGGGTTCAAACCCACGGCCTTTGCATTCCCAGTCAAGTGATTAAACCACTCGACTACGACACCTCTTTAAAGACAACATTGTGCAGTCTTTCTGCACAGGTGTCCTCACACGTGTAACATGGCATTTAAAGGGAAAGTCCACTCTAATTACAAGTTGCTTTTAAAAGAAGGAGAAAAATCAAAGAAACAGATAAGAGAAGGTTTGAGCAAAATACAATAAGAAATAAGAAATTTTTGAAGTTGTAATCAACTGAACAGAAATTGGCAACTCCATGATGTGCATGTATCTTGCGAGCTCATCTCCCATTTGCCCTGCACCCAAAAATCATTAATTTCCATTTTCTCTAAAGAAAATATTCAAACATACATGCACCTTAGATATAATCATTGCTCATATGTTTCTTACACAAAACCTGTATGAAACAGATCTCTTCCTTCATCAAAAACTAAGAAAATTAAAATCCATTCGATTTTTTTCTTACTGAGCAAATGGGAGAGGAGCTCGCAAGATAGGTCACGGGGGTTGCCAATTTGTGTTTGATTGATTACAACTTCAAAAATTCACAACTTTCTCATTTCTTATCGGGTTTCGCTCAAACTTTCACTAATCTGTTTTTCTAAATTTTTCTTCTTTTAATGAAATCAACTTAATATCAGGGTGGACTTTCCCGCTTAATCCACTACCTGTATGACTTGTGTGGTCCCTGTACTACGCCTATGGTTATTAGAGAAGGCAGTAGTCACAGGGTTAAATTTCACCTGTATCTCGATGAAGAGAGTAGTTCCAGGACCACTGCGGAACACGTAGTGAGCGAAATCATAGAAGTTGCTGGCTGGTGTGTGGCGACCAAGATGCCTCTCCCCGACATATCCTTCGTTAAACGTCAACCATTCTCCAACATTTACCTGAATATCAGCTGAAAGATAACAAAGAGAGAAAGAGAGATGAAACAAATTAGAAAAGAAATTCTTACATATACATATATACGGATGCATATAAACGTGTTCATTGGTGTTTTTACAGTAACTTTATTTGTAGTGGGCATTCCAAACACAAGTTTTACATTCCAGGTTTTCGCCTCCTACTTTTTATTATGTTTACCGATATTGTAACGATCATGAGAAAAAGATACATGTAAATGTGAATTTCAATATGAATACCACTGCTGTTAAATTGAGAGGGTATGTTGTAATTCAATGAGATATTTCAGGTGGCAAAAGGTTCCTTGAATACAGAGTTAAATACTTACTGATATACTCAGAGTGTTGGCAAAGACTTTCTGCTTCATCTTCCCCTCCGGGGCAATCATTATAGAAGTTACAGACTTGCAGGTCCGTAAGACATGTAGAGCTCCCAGGACAGGCAAAACATCCTTAGGAAAAAATAGAAAAGAAAACATGTCAGTCAAGGTAAATATGGGTTGAATAATGAATTATTACTCTTTCATAATGACTTATTAACTTTAGACAATGCTCACTATCATTTCAACAACTTTTCTCAAAGGTGGGATAATCCAACAAACAAATACATCTACAAAAAAAACCTACAAACTGAATTTAAATGGACAAATTGAAAAAAAATAAAAAAAATACTTGTTTGTGATCTGTAAGACACCATGAGATCACCCGCCTCCTCCCCACCAATATACATGTATGTACTGGTATCAGCTAATTTTGATGCAATGCACATGGAAACTTACGACTGTGTGCCTTTAAGAATGATGAGCATCAGCTTCCACAAAGTTCCTCTGAATTGACTTCTATTCCTGCGCACAAGCGTAACTAGTCTACTCAAAAGAGGCTGCCTTTATTAACAATATCATTTTTCACAACTGAAGGCTTTTGGTAACACCACGTGGGAGCCTCTGTGAAAAGGCTGTTGATATATTCTCTCTTGAAAAATAACCCATTTATGGGGCGTTTAGAGGGAGTTAATCTCCTGACGATGAACAGAGCACACTGTTCAAAACGCGTTGAGACAGATATACTCCTTTACCAAAAGATTACCGTAGTTTGGAAACTCTCTTTCAGAACTAGCCTACAGAGGATTACAAACAATTCTTTTCAGAAATACTCTCTCCAAACTTCTGTGACCTGCTCAGAACTTTCTTGATCTCGATCACTCTTTCTTCCTTTTTCTTCTTTCCGCTTTCCATTTCACTTCATTTTTGGTGTATAAACACTGTGACTGTGACAGAAAACCAAAACCAAAAATAGTCCTGTGTAAGTGTTTAATTTAATTTCATTCCATTATCATCTCTTTCCTTTCCTTTCACTTTTCCAAAAATTCCTATAAACGCCCCATAAGTGGGTTATTTTTCACGAAAGAATATATCAACAGCCTTTTCACAGAGGCTCCCACATCATGCATGGTGTTACCGAAAGCCTTCAATTGTATATACTCACTCACCATGGAAACCTACAGAGAACATCTAATATCATTTTTGTTTCTAAATTTGGAACTCTCTTTATGGAAGTAAAATATTTCAAGCTGAAACTTTGAATGAAGTATATCACCTTGAATCCCCCTTTCTCAACAAAAAAAAAAAAAAAAGAGAAAAACGAAAAAAGAAAAAAAGAGCAATATAAAGTTGAAGATTCTTACCTGTACAGTTGTATTCATCGCTACCACCTGGACAATCATATATTCCATCACATACATCGCTTGCATTGAAACATGTAGAATTGTCAAAGTAACATGGGTACTGATCGGCTCCACAAACTGTCAAAGGAAAAGTATAAATAAATAGCAATCATATTTCATGGTCTACTAGGTACTGATGAAGATAAAGATGATGATGATTACAATGAGGATGATAATGATATTGATGATGACGATGACAACGATGACAATAACTGACATGGTAAACCACCTAAAACAAAAACTGCCTTGGCGAAATAAAATGACATACAGTACATTGTATAAAGTGCAATCTATGCATTTCATACTCCGTATCTTGTAACACATAGATATCAAAGTTAGTTATGCTTGGGGGGGGGGGGTTGACCATAATGTTGTCTGTTTTTATGGCGGAATTACCACGCTATGTCTATCAAAAGAGGCTTTACAGAAGCCATTTGAATCGTGTGGCCTGTATTTGAGGTCCTCCGAAATTTGCTCTGACAACAACTGCTCCAGGCTTTGTTTCGTCAGAGGTATACACATATGTAGGGTTAGGGTTATGGTTGCAGTTGGGTTTTAGGTTAGCATGCATACAGGTACATGTACTTGCTAACATTTGGAATTCAGAAAATGGAACACACATTGACAGGGGGTCCAGCAGCCTGCCTCAGATCAGGGCCCCTGGCGGACACTGTTGCACTCATGGTTGCTTTCATTTTGACAGATTTTCTTCTGAAATCGAACCAAATCACGAATCATGTACGACTATTTACGCGATACGTACTGAGGATTCAACTTCCGGTGAGCGACTCGCGATAGCGCCAACGTATAACGTACGTAATGGTATACTGTACGTAGTGAATGCATGCATGCTGTGCATATGCTGAGGGATATGCATAACACTATACGCACATGCGCCCTCATCATTACACGCTGCACATATAGAGATCAGCCTGGTGCACAGCAACACGCCGCACGCACGTTCGCAGTGCAATCCTTCCAACACTCGGATGCTATGGAAAGACGATTGGTATTAATACTATTTCCCCAAAATCAGAACGTTCCGTTTTTTATGGTTCTAAAAACTTCAAAAAACGGGACGGCTCCATTAAAAACAGAACGGTTGGCATGTATCGGTAGGTTTAGGGTTAGGGTTCAGTATAGTGTTTGATCCACGGTTGAAAGTAAGAATTTGGTTAGGGTACCAAATAAGCTGCAGCGGAATATTATCGCTGGCCCATGTGTTGATCCATTTGAACTCACCAGTACAATTCTTTTCGTCTTCCCCATCATAACAATCCTCCTCACCATCACAACGCCATTCCTCAAAAACACAAGGCCACTCCGATTTACACTTGACGCAGGGAGAAGGTGTACCTGTAACAAACACAATAAGCCATTTTCATTTGGGTGGACTAGGTTAGAACTGGTTTAAAGGGATCGTTCATCCTGATTTAAGTTGCTTTTCATAAAAGCAAAAACACATGTATGAAAGAAAGATCACAGAAAGTTTGTGGAGAATCAGACATAAAATAAGGAATATATGAATTCTTAAAGTTGTAAACTCACCAGTACAGTTCATTTCATCGGTAGCATTGAAGCAATCAATCTCGTCATCACAAACCCAGGCCCAATCTATACAGCTAGTATAGCCAGGGCTGGTCTCGCACTCAAAGCAAGGCGGTGTTGTAGCTGTAACGAACATTTCAATTCAATTCAATTTCATTTTCAGTTATAAAAAGCAAGATAAACTTACATAAAGAAGATTATACATGTACGTATACTAGGTGTTAATAAAAACAGTGGACACTTTTGATCATTAATAACTCAAATATTTTACCTCGTATCAGACTAAGGTTTTAACATTGTAAAGTTGAAGGATGTAAATTTTCCTGGGAGCAAGTTTCATGACATTTCTCTGAATACTTTTTCTTAAAATATTGCTCTGAATATTTCGTTAGATTTTTCAATTTTCGAAAATCAAGGCCACAAAATCAGTAATTCATTCGGAAAACAAGTGCCATTTTGCATTGCAGCTGAAATTCCAGAACACCTTTTTAACCCGGAGTTATGAATCGTTAATAACACTGGACAGCAAAAGGTTGGCAGAAATGACAGCTGCAACACATAATAGCAATTGTTGTGTTCTGAATTAATAGATCTGTTTTACTAATTTTAGGCATACTTCTTGAACGGAAGTTTCTCTTGACGACTCAAAAGCTTGTGAGAGGCTTGCCCGACATAGCAACAACTAATGTATGCAAAATGGATTGCATCCATAGTGATGCCATTGTGCATAGCAGGTGCACTGAATAGTTGGTAACTAATCATTGCTACCACCACCATCTTCATCAAAATCATCACAATTATAATCACCATCATCTTCACCATTATCATAGCTACCATCAGCACCACCACCACCACCATCATCATAATCATCACCATCATCACTACTCTTCCTTATCACCGTCTTAGAGCATTTATCTTACCATCACATCCGTATTCATCCTCCCCGCTATCCAGACATTGTACTTCTCCATCACATGTATCATTGAACCAGTTATAGCAATGAGGAGATCCATAGCATAGCATCTCAGGACTCTCACATTCTTCAAAATAAGAGAAGATTAAGTAAGAAATTTTAATACATCCTAGAGTATTTTATTCCACATAGATACGGATTTCAATTCGTCAAAGCAATATTCTGCTGTTATTCCTCACTATAAAACCTGTTCCAGAATGTAGGCTTCCGAATTGGTCAAATGACATAGAGTGACAGAGTGTTTTTCTTTGCTACCATGCCAAAAAAAAATTCCCATCAAAAATTGATAATGCATTGCTAAGATGCAGGTACATGTATGCATGCCTTTGGCACGTACAAACTTAAGACGTGATGAAATGCAATGTAGTTTCATACCGATATTGCAAGGACATTGATGTGCACACTGAGATGAGCATAACATGCATATCGTTCGTCTGTACGTTTATGTGATGTCATCAAAGAAAGCATATGGCTGCCTCCATGACTGTGCAACTCATTGCGTTTTGATCAGGTTTGTAGTCAATTTCTCTGTTTTATACTAATTATGCTAACCCATTTTATAAAACAAATAATTCAAGTTTTGTAGCTTGTGCATTAATTAGTGACATGCACTTGCAAACACTAAAGTCCCAATTCACAAAAGAGGTTTATTTCAAACCATGGTTTAAACCTCCATAAGCGTAGTACGTGCATGTCCTCTTGTCCAATGGGTGGACAGTAATGCGCTTATATACGCTTATTTATGCTTAATTTAATCCACACCGGAGGCTTAATAAACCTCTTTCGTGAATTCAGGCCTAATTATTTCTATACAATACTAACAACCCTATGGATCTGATTTAATTTTTCTTTAACATAATTATATTTTCTGCAAAATTGTGTTCAATAGGGTAAATCTGCAATTCAAATCCTTCTACGAATGCTATGGATGCTATTTCATTTCTACATGTATGTGAGTATTCATAAGGATTACGTTTGATGCTGTTTCATTTATCTCACCGATGGCAGTAATACGAAGCATAGCATATGCCTCAAAACCCTTGGGTATGGCAACCACAATATAGCCAGTGTTGTTTGTCAAGGAGAAGTTGACGCTATTGCTGATGCTATAAGCATATCCTGACCCATCCAGGTACGCAGACGGCGGTAAAGAGTAGAACGAGTATGTCGCGTCCTCTCCTGGCCCGGCAAAAATGCGGAGAAGTCGAAAAAGAGGGCTGGAAGTCTCATCCCACGTGACGTTCTGAAGTTCCAAATAGAGGGTGGTTCCCGGAGCAGAGTTGAAGACATAGTGAATGAAATTGTAAAAGTAGCCAGCAGGTGTAATGCGATCTTCCACAGGACTGGTAGAGCTCTGTTCCAATGTCACCCATTCTTCAGTTGGGATTTCAATTTCAGCTGAGATGGGACAGATACCAGAGAGGGAGGGAGAGAGAGAAAGGATTAAAGATAAAGTCGAGTTCTGGTATATGGGACTACATGTGGCATGAATGTTCGGCCCGGACACTTCAGCTATTTCTCGTCATATTTGGAATATGTGGGCATTTGAATAGAAATCCTTTTCAGGGGACATTTCTGCTATGATATTCTTCCAAATTGACATAAAAGGAATGAGAATGCTCACAAATTATTTTTCAGCTTTCCAAGAACTCAACCTTCTCTTTATAAAGCGTAAATTCGGCACTACATGGCAATTCATTCAAGAGGCAAAGTGCCAATTATTAATTAATCTCCAGATAACCTGACATGTATGTTTTTACTTCTTAATTTTCTTTCATCAACATCTATACTATTTTACACATTCACAAACAACTATCTTAAAAATAGGTGTCTAAAATCCTGCACACAATGTAAGATTTATGCAAACACCTGCAATCAATTCAAGCTCTCTTGGCTAAATACATGTACATGTAGGTCTTGGATATGTTGAAGTCAACCCCTTGACTGTGCTGACTTTGGTTGGATGCAGAATGGAAAAGCCTACTGATGGATACATCTATTTCACTGGAGAAATGATTAGCATCATGGGAGAAAGAGAAAGGGATTCTTACTGATGTATTCAGAGTGTCCGCAGAGACTTTCTGTTTCGTCTTCTCCGTTTGGACAATCTTCGAAGAAATCACACACTTGAATATCGTAGAGACAGTAATTAAGTCCAGGACATGCAAAGCAACCTTCGAGAAAACCAAAAGAATAGGTAATAAAAAAGAACATATATTGCAAATCCATGATCAAAACAAAATAAACAAAAATTATAATGGTAACAATAGCAGCAATAACAGTAATACTAAGATTTGTGAGACACAAAATCAACTTGAAACCAAATGCTCAAGGTGCATTAGTGCAAGAGATGAAATCACTTAAATCACAGTAAATAGAACATAATAAGATGAATGTGACTGCGTCTCCTACATGTGTATGCTTCAGGCTAAATTCTGTTAAGTTCATGACTCAAACTGTTCTTGAAATTTATGTTGTGATAACCAGCATAAACAACGTATAATTACATGTTAACTGACTTATTTGACCTTTTACCTAACAACCCAAAAGTCTGATCACTTTGTCTCCTCATAGTCATGCATACAAAATAGTTAAGATATGGTGATAACAAAACTAAGAAATCTTTTATTTCATGCATATTGACCTCTATGACCATTGACCTCACCAAACAAAAAATCTTATCATTTCATCTCACTATGGTGATGCAAAGCTACATGTAATACCAAGTTTTAGGTGAATGGGTCAAATCATTCAACAGTATTAGATGATGAGTTTAAAAGCATGAAATTTCATGGTACATGTAAATGCACTCTATGACCTTCGAACTTTGACCTATTTACCCCAAAATCTAATCTCTATGACCTGTAATCTTTGACCTATATAAACAAAAATAAAATCAGTTTGTCTCACTTTGCTGATGCATACTAGTACCAAGTTTGAAGTCAATGGCTCAAATTGTTCAAGAGATATTGCAATGACAATGCTAAAAAAAAGAAAGAAATTTCATGGTAAATGACCTCTATGACCTTCGACTTACCCTAAAACCTTATCAGTTGGTCTCACTTTTTGATGCATACTAGCACCAAGCTTGAGGTTCATACCTCAAATGGTTCTTCAGATATTGCATTAACAGTACTAAAACCTGAAATTTTAGATATTGACCTCTATGACCTTTGACAATTGACCTACATACCCCCAAATCTAATCAGATCGTCTTCCTATGGTGATGTATACTAGCACTAAGTTTGAAGTTCTAACGGTTCTTGAGATATCGCGTTCATGAGAAAGTGAAACGGACGGGCAGACAACCCGAAAACATAATGCCTGCGGCACCACCGTCATTGGGCGGAGGCATAAAAATACCTGTGCAGTTGTACTCGTCTGCTCCACCGGGGCAATCGTAAATACCATCACAAACATCACGGAACTGGTAACAGGTATCATCAAGGAAGCACTGCATGCCTTGGAGACATTCTGTACAAGGAAAAGCATATACATTGAATTGTTTTATCGCATTGGAGGCATGATGACTTAGTAATAGAAAATAATCTGATGTGCTATTGCCCCTTGGTACAGTGCTAATTCTCATTATCAACATCATCACCATTATCGTCACAGCAATCATTATTATCAACATCATCATCATCACCATAATTATCGTCATCACCATTACCATCATCACAATCACCATCGTCATCACAATCATCATCATCGTCATCGTCACCATCATTGTCATTATCATTGCTATCATCATCATCACCATCATCACCATTATCATCATAATCATCATCACCATCATCATTGTCATCATAGTCACAAGTAACATCGCCATCACCATTATCATAATCATGATCATGATCATCATCATCTCCATCAATGTCATCATAGTCACTATTAACATCGCCATCACCATTCTCATTATCATCACCATCATGCATCACCAACACCACAACAATCATCATCATCCCCACTACCACCATCATCATCATCACCATCATCATCACAATACTCTTCCTTATCACCGTGGTAGAGCATTCATCTTACCATCACATCCGTATTCATCCTCCCCGCTATCCAGACATTGTATTTCTCCATCACATGTATCATTGAACCAGTTATAGCAGTGAGGAGATCCATTACATAGCATCTCAGGACTCTCACATTCTAGAAAAGGAAAGAAAATTAGAAGCACTAGTGTCAAATCACCTTTCACTAAGGAAGTCTATCTTAATTGTATATCAACCATTCAGGACAGCAATTATTTGAGGGCTAAATTAATCATACAGGTATTTTGTTCTTCAAATTGGCAACAACAATATTTTTCTTTTAGTGCTACATGGTTCTTATAAAATGTAATGTCTTTGAAAACAACACACATGGTTGGAAACTGGATCAAAAAGTTGGAAAAATGGCAAGTTTTGATAAAAAAAACAATGAATTTAAACCTCTCAATGTGTTGCCAGGATTTTGAAGCTTATGACTCCTTTTTAAAGTTCCTGGCATCAAATATGGTCATGCAACAAAAAAGTACAGTGTGTGCAGACATTTTTGCTCTTTCTACCCATGCATCTGGTATATTCTTTCATAGCTCTGAATCAAAGGTTATTGAACCACACCACAAAACATGGGATAATCTCATTGTGAAAGGGTTAACAAAAAGCAAGACAACAAAATAAATGTTTGTACCAGGAGGGATTTCAACCTGTACTGCTAGAAGGAAAGTAGGGTGTATCACCAGGCTATTTCTCATCCATGGCATAGACATAATGAATAATACTCTGACTCACTAATGGTCTCCAAAGGGCAATGGCCACAAATGAAAAGAAGCTTCATGGGAGTGATTACATTGTACTTAATGATGCATTTTACCGAAACTCACAAATCAATCTGTAAACACTGGTGAGAGTCACATCAAATTTTCATTTCTTTGATAAGCTTAGGCAATAGCCATGAGTCTGCAATGGACATATATGTGCAATGATCCAAAGACAGCAGAACTCTGAGAAGGCAATCAAAACATGGTCTATAATCATTCCCATTTTTATTCATCAATTATACATGTACATGTACATGTATGTACATGGATCCGGGCTAACTCGGCACTAGGGCCAACTCAAACTCAGTGGAAATTGGCCGAGTTATTCAAGATTTCTGCATTAAGTACAACTTTTTAAACCCCCACAGTCAATGTTATTTGATGGAAATGTATAAAACAGTTAATAAAGATGTAGTGTTGAAAATTTCAGTACATGTAGGACTTATTCTATAAAACATGAAATTTATGGATGTTTAGTGATCCAGTGTGTAGATTGCACTTCAACTCTTCGAACCATATCGCTGTGCGATGCCGAGTTCGTCCTAGTCCGAGTAAGCCTGACCCCATGTACATGTATGGTCTGTAGGCCCCCAAAATATAAAAATTTCCTATTTTGCATTACAGAATCTTAAAAAAATGTTTTTTCTTACCAATAGCCGTCACTCTGAACTGGATATAGAATGAGCCAAAGACATCAGTCGGGAGGGCAATCAAAAGATTGCCTGTATTATTGGTTAAGGAGAAGTTCAAGGTATTGCTGATGCTGTATAGAATCCCATATCCATCTGCGAAAGCTCTGAGCTGATCAAAGTCTGTTGGGTCCCCTCCAGATCCAGCAGAGACCCGCACGAGGGGCAGGAGAGGACCGGTCAGGGATATTGTCAAATTCTGTATTCAAGATTCAATTTAAAGGTAAGGCTTGAGTTCTGGTCATGCAATTATAATGAGAAAGGAACTGTTCCAAAGCAATTGGGAAAGTATGATTATTATACACAAACACATGTGTCTAGTGTGAGATTTTGGGATTTCTGAATTGATAAGAAATTCACAAACTTTCCCCCAAAATGTTCTTATATTGCACACAGATACGAGTATATGGGACCAGAGACAAATCTGGCGTGAATGTTCGGCCCAAACTTCAGCTATTTCTCATCATATTTCCAATATGAGGGCATTTGAAGAGCAATCGTGTGTGTGTGTGTGTGTGTGTGTGTAACTGGGTTTTTACAGACTTGTATCAATCAGATGATTATTTACGTCTGGGACCGACCTTTAACGTCATCATCCGAAAGACGTGACTCGGTCTCAAACCTGGGTCAGCTGAATCAGTTTATAACTTCAACTGTTTTTAATAGCTGAATTACAGGGCACGCCCAGAAGAGCAATCCCTTCTAGGGGATCTTTTTATTATGATAATATACCTAACTGACACGAAAAGAATGAGAAAGCTCACAAATTATTGATTCATCTTTCCCAGAACTCAAAATTCCCTTTAAACTTCAATTATTACTACCATCTTTTATTATACATTTAACCCTTTAGTACAAGTAAATCTGTCATCAAAAGACTCTGTACAAGTAATTGGTCCATTGTGTCATGATATAGTTCACACAGGCCTCATGCAAATGAGCGCATCGCTGTCAGGAGGTACAATATGATGTCATAATCCATAAATAGTCGTACTATTCACAGATACTATACACCACATATGTATCCTATTTCTATACATTTTTTTAAAACTGTGCATATATACACGTACATGTACCTCAACACACCATAAAGGATGCATCCATCATTTGTTTCCCTTTAAGTGTTTCTAAATGAAACCTGTAAATCAGTGTGACCTGTACATAAAGACCACTTACTTTAAGATGATATTTTTTGTATCCCATCTGCAGTCTTTCTATGCAGGTTTCACCATGTAAACCTACAGAGTATTTAACATACAATGTGCATGTAGCATTTAACGTTTACCTGGATTTCAACAAAGAGGGTAGTTCCTGGATCACTGCTGAACACATAGTGAGTGAAATCATAGAAGTTACTGGCTGGTGTGTGGCGACCAAGATGCCTCTCGCTGACATATCCTTTATTAAATGTCAACCATTCTCCAACATTTACCTGAATATCAGCTACCAAGTATTAAGAAGAGAAAGAGGGAAAGAGAGAGAGAGAGATAAAGGGAGAGAGAAAACAAATTAGAAGTTACAGTTGTAATTGTCACAGTGTATGTTAAAAATTTAGAACAGATCTCAAGATCTGTGGATGTAGCATGTGTTGAAAATCAAAATCTGAATCCACACAGAGCACTATAAAGCAACATTCTATTCTGTGGGAAACTGAAGGCCAAGGCACGATCATCAATGTGCATCATGATGCTCTGTTATTGGTCGGTTCCTGGAACAGGCAATTTGTTTTATGGATGTGGCATGTTCTGGAACCTACCTAACTGAAATGGATGTAGCATGTTTTGGAACCAAACTCATTTATTGAGGCCAGGTTGTTTCTACTTTCTCATAGAAAATTCCCACAGTACATTCAAGAGAAAAAAAAGATAAAAAATGGATGTAGCATGTTTTGGAACCATAAATTTGATATGTACAATGGATACCCAGGCGTGGTGCAATTTTCAACACAATAAGCATGTGTACATATACATGCATTAACAGTACATGTATGTGATATTCAAGGGATTATAAAGAGTTGCAAATGGCATTGATCAATTGTGTAGTATACAAATTTGAAATTGATACCAAGTTGTGATCGACTTGAATAAATAAATATTCAAAAGACGGGGCCATGTTAACAAATATTTTTATGTACTTTGAAGGAGCTAATTAAGTTCTTACTGATAAACGAAGAGTGATCACAAAGACTTTCTGCTTCATCTTCCCCTCCTGGGCAATCATTAAGGAAGTTACAGACTTGCAGGTCCGTAAGACAAGTAGAGCTCCCAGGACAGGCAAAACATCCTTTAGGAAAAACAAACAAACAAACAAACAAACATGTCAGTCAAAGTGCTCTACGAGTTAAATAACCCATACTCCCCCCCCCAAAAAAAAATTAATAATAATAAATATAGATAAAAGGGAAACAAAGCTGTATGGGCACTAAAAAGGTTAAACGGAAGTCCAACCTAATTCAGTTGGTTTTAATGAAAGTAGAAAAAAGAAAAAGATCAGTAAGAGAATAAAAGAAAATATTGATTTCATATCAAGGCTTCTCCTAGGGTGTACTGTAAAAGTGGAAATTTTCATATGATTAATTTTTTGCGCTCAGCCGAGTAAGGAGAATTTCACATGTTTTTCAATTTCACTGACACGCTAGGCTCATAGGCAAAAGAATACGTAAACAAAAATATTCGCGCGTTCTTATTTTCGCGCAGATTCCATGCCGCGAGAAATGCGCAAAAATTTCCACGTTTACAGCAGCTTAGCGAAACGGAGTGGCACGAAAGGCACTTCCGAAACACAAACATCAATATTGCTGGTGATAGTAATGAATTAAAAGTTATAATTTAACATACAGGTGTATGTAATGACATTTTGGGTTACGATCGTCGACAGAAATCACGTACAAAAGTTATAGCCTTTGAAATAATCCAGCAGCCACGGGTTTCATAATGCACAGGGCAAAGAGTTAATGATATGTTTCTAAAATTATGATTTTCGACAATATGCATTTTGCGTTCCACACATATCATTTCATGCCACTACATTTTGTGAAGCTACAGTACCTACATGTAGTTTCCTTTGAATAAACCTCTATGCACATATACTGACTAGTACAGTAAATGCAGAAATATTTGCGGTACATTAATTTTCGCAGATTTCACCCTATTTTCGGCGAGCGCCAATTCTAGAACACTCAAAAATATTAGCACGATTTTGGAGCTATAGCTATGGCAGAAAAAAGATTGTATATCAACTTGCAATTTTGCTTTACAGGAGTTATACTTTTTCAAGCTAATATTTTGAATAAAGTATGCCAGCATGGAACCCCTTCCCCCCCTCCCCCTCAAGAAGAGAGCAATTTCTTACCTGTACAGTTGTATTCATCGCTACCACCTGGACAATCATACATTCCATCACATACATCGCTTGCATTCAAACATGTCGTGTTGTCAAAGTAACATGGAAACTGATAAGCTCCACAAACTGTCAAAGGAAAAGTATAAATTAATAAGAATCATGTACATGTATAAGGTAGCTTAGCGAAACGTCGTGGTGCGTAAGTATTATATTCTTATAGAAGACCAGTTATAGAGAGCTTGATTGAACTTATAAGATGGCATAGCTTTATTAAGGTACTGTGCAGGCAGACATCTTTGTAGTCAAGTATCCATGTGCAGGTATAATACAAGTACTCATTGTTTCATAACTGACCTGTCAGGAGTCATGGATTACAGGTCATTCTATATTTAGCTATACATGCTAATCTGTATTTGCAGACTCTGTTAACTAGCTATCACTACAGTAAGAACGAGGGAAAAACGCATATGTCAAATTTGCTCAAAATCATAATTTTATTCTATAAAGGCAGACTCAAAATACTACAATGTAGAATCATTATTCAAATATTTGAACAATTTTAAGCAAAATAGTATGAAATTTTTTATTCAGATATGTCTGATTCTACTTTTATAAGCACATACAAAACTTGAAGTTTCCTTTATGCGTCTTTCCCGCGTTCTTACGCGCTACAACGTTTCGCTTAGCTACCTAAAGTGCAGTGCATTTCATATTCCATATCTTGTATACACACAGCTAGATATCAAAGTTAGTTATGCTTGGGGGGGGGGGGGGGGGTTGTTGCAAACAGCTACCCTTTTTGCACTTCATTTTGCCAATGACCGACACAGAATGTTTGCATTTTACCATAATGGCGTCTCTTTTTAGGGCAGAATTACCACGCTATGTCTATCAAAAGCGGCTATACAGAAGCCATTTGATTCGTGTGGCCTGTATTTGATGTCCGACGAAATTTGCTCTGACAACAACTGCTCCAGGCTTTGTTTCGTCAGAGATACACATGTAGGGTTTGGGTTGGGGTTGCAATTGGGTTTAAAGGGATACTCAACCGCAGACTGTGGACGTTTTTATACCGCGAGAGGGCACCACGATCGTTACCTGATCATGCAGTATAGCCCCGCGGTGCGCAAACTTCGGATAGACTGGCCGCTGCGCAACATGCACGCTCAGCCTGAGCTCGAGCTCTCGTGCGAGATTCGGTCGGCTTCGTGCACGGTCCGAAAAGTAATTACAGTAGTCCGACGGACGCGTTCGACTCACAAACTATGTGTACGAGTGAATGAACTTACACAATCATGACATTCCCCACAGCCGCCTGGTGGCGTATCTCTTTAAGGTTTGGTTTAGGGTGAAGTATAGTGTTTGGTCCAAGGTTGAAGGTAAGAATTTGGTAAGGTTACAAAATTACTACCAGGGTTCCTGCACCTTTCACAAAAAAATATTCCATGACTTTTCCATAAATTTTAAATATCCAGGACCCTTTTTTGTGCCGCAACTTCATGAAAATTTAGGTGGTTAGTGTTAAATGAATGGACATTACTACATTTTTAGATGTACATGTAGTGTCATTGTATATTAGGCCTATATCAATAGCTTTCGGCTATCGGAGACCACTGATATCGACTCTATTTTGCATTATCGTTATCGGCCGATATTCCCTTTTATGACCAACCAATAACGATATGAAAGGCAAAATAAAATATAATAAATTCCACTATTAAAGGGTACCAATCACCCAAAAATATTTTGCTCTGTATGTTAGGGGATCCATGTCGTTATACTATATTCAAAATATGGACTTCAAATATTAATTCTATAAAGAGATATTGCAATTTTAATTACATTCTCTATAAGCGTAAAACCGACTCGTGATTAGACTACTCGACGCACCCGTACGCGCTCGCCAAGATAAAGGAGGTAAAGGAGGTTACATAGGGGTGATGTCTCATGTTCGTGATTTGATTGGATGCTTGGTGTTACGCAATGGCAGCATTCTTCTTGGCTAGAATGACATAAATGAAAAACATTTTTCCTTTATAAAGCACATCGTTACAAGTTTTCCGTCTTCATGAAGAGTGATTTTGATTCATTATTTCAATGAATATCTTTAGCTGGAGACCTGATTAAATAGCATGATTACCAAGTAAAAATAAATTATGCATCTGGTAAAAATATTTCATCCGCGCTGTTGAAGAATGACATGCATCATATGGAGTTATAAAAATTGTACACTACTTTATCATCAACGGCACATCGCAATTCCTGATTTTCGAGTGCAGCCCTGAGTTACAGCAGCCAAGGCCAGCACACAGCCAAAATTTGGCATGAAATAAGCAATGCTCCCCACCACGCACTGTAGTAAACTTTTGATGTTTGCTGTTTGTTTTAGGACTGAGGGATGACAGCGTGCAATACACACACAGAACCACTTCAGACCGGCTGGTATGTGTGCACTACAGCTATAGCTTGAATGTGTGTATGCACATGAACGGCCCTGGTACGGCCACGCGCCGCGTCAGTGTCTTGCTCGTCGCGAGTTGTGCGTGAAGCATTATAAAGACGCACCAAACACACTCTCTGTGGCGGACGAGTTAGTCTGATTTTATTCGATGAAAAGTATTTCCATTAAAAAACAACAAAAATCATTAAAAGGCAAAATACATACAAAATTGATAAAATTCCATGATTTTTCCATGACTTATTTTATAATTATGCATTTTTCATGACTTTTCCAGGTTTTCCATGACCGCGAGCATGACAGGAGCATGTGTCTTAAAAGCACTGGAACTCACCGGTACAATTCTTTTCATCTTCCCCGTCATAACAATCCAGAGTACCATCACAACGCCATTCCTCAAAAACACAAGGCCACTCCGATTTACAATTGATGCAGGGAGAAGGTGTACCTGTAACAAACACAGTAAGCCATTTTAACCCTTTCAGGACAGGTATTATTTGAGGGTTAAAATGATCACATTTTGTTCTTCAAATTGGCAACAATAATATTTTTCTTTTAGAGCTACATGGTTCTAATAAGGTGTGATGTCTTTGGAAACAATATTCATGGTTAGAAACTTTGTCGAAAAGATGAAAAAATTGCCAAATTCGATAAAAACCAATGATTTTGAATCTCTCAATGTGTTGCCAATTTAAGGATTTTAAAGCTTATTCTTGTTTTTTAAATTCCCTGCTTTCAAACACAATTTGATCATGCAACAAAAATGGACACAGAGTGTACAGAAATTTTTGCTCTTTCTACTCATGTATATTTTTTAGAGCTCTGAATCAAAAGTTATTGAGCCAAACCACAAAATGTGATCAATCGTCTCGAAAGGGTTAATATGGGTAGACTAGGTTAGAACTGGTTTAACCCTTTCAAGACAACTGACCACATTTTGTGGTTTGGCTCAATAACTTTTGATTCAGAGCTCTAAAAAATATACATGAGTAGAAAGAGCAAAAATTTCTGTACACTCTCTGTCCATTTTTGTTGCATGATCGAATTGTGTTTGATAGCAGGGAATTTAAAAAACAAGAATAAGCTTTAAAATCCTTAAATTGGCAACACATTGAGAGATTCAAAATCATTGGTTTTTATCGAATTTGGCAATTTTTTCATCTTTCCAACAAAGTTTCTAACCATTGTTTCCAAAGACATCACACCTTATTAGAACCATGTAGCTCTAAAAGAAAAAATATCATTGTTGCCAATTTGAAGAATGAAAGGTGATCAATTCAGCTCTTAAATAATTCCTGTCCTGAAAGGGTTAAAGGGATCGTTCATCCTGATATTAACTCTTTCAGTGCCAATGTCCCATATATTTCACAGATAGACTTGTCATTTTCATTCACCAATTGCTCGACCACAGGAAAGGTATATGGTGGTCAATGTATATCAAAATTTTGAGCATAAATCAAGTACTTTAAATATATGATTATAATTATGTGCAACCATAATAAATTTTCAGAGAAAATTGCAGATTTTTTAAAAGATATGAATACCTTATTTCAACATTAAACAATATTATTAAAACAAATGAGAAACCAATAATGAACAAAAAAGAAACTCAAATGTAATTTTCAATAATTCTTATGCATAAAGTTGGGTAAGGTAATAATGTTTGGTATCATAAGAAATGGTAATAAATTTCCGACAAGTATTGTACACAATATTTTGTGAAATAACAGATGGTTAATGAAGTGCAGACATTTGAAAAGTAAGCGATAAGTTTACATTTGAAAATTTTGTCTCACATAAATGTCGATCAGCATCATTTGGGTTACATAAAATTGGTAAAATTCAAAGTATTTTAGACAAATCAACCAGTGAACGATTGATTCATGCTTTCATTACGTGCCACTTCGATTTCTGTAATAGTTTGCTTTTTGGTCTTCCATCTTCTCAAATTCAAAGACTACAACTCCTTCACAGTTCTGCAGCGCGACTTGTTACACGGACAAAGAAGCATGAGTCAATATCACCAGTCTTAAGAGATCTGCATTGGTTACCCATTCAGACTTGTATTCAGTTATGTATTAACCTATCAATGTCTACAACAGCTACATTACAGCTACTTCTTATCTTACTGAATTGTTAACTCCATATAAACCAGAAAGACTGCTAAGTGCCAGTGCCAAGTCTCTGCTTTGTGTTCCACTAACCATGACAAAGACATACGGAGAAAGGTCTTTCTCATACGCATCCACTTTTTTGTGGAACAAATTGCCAGAACAACTCAAAACTATAGGAATCTACACCTTCATCAGTACCTTGAAAACATATTTTTTCACCACTTATGAATAGTCACAAACATGAACCCAGTGCATTTTTTGTTTTCTTGTATAAACTTCTCATTTTCTATTCTGAAAGTGCATAGAGACATACAAATTTGCCTATGTGTTATGCGCTATATAAAAATGTATAATTATTACTATTATTATCATAAGCATTGATAAGCATTAAAGGGATTCGGTAATTTTGTGGAGGCTTGATTTAATAAATTGTTGAATTTTGATATCTCTCTTGTATAATGATGTTCAGAAGGATAAATAAATAGCCAGGCATAGAAAGGTTTTCAAATATATAATGTTATTATAAAGATATCTATGACTGAATACTGCTATTTACGAAAACGTAAGGGGGTGCGCTTTAGTCTAACACTGAGTCTATAGGGGGAAATGAGTCTGGCATTTCCAGTCATTAGTATATGTTTACTTTTGTAAAGCACATGATGATTTTGAAGCACATTTTTTTCATGGGCTTCATTTTTACACTATACTACATACACTGATAGCATGTAAGGCCAGGCAGCTCAGATTTTATCAAGCCTCTACAAAGTTAGCAATCCACTTTAAAATGGATTTTGTTTGTGAACTCACCAGTACAGTTCATTTCATCGGTAGCATTAAAGCAATCAACCTGCCCATCACAGACCCACGCCCAATCTACACAGACAGTATAACCAGGGCTGGTCTCGCAATCAAAGCAAGGCGGTCTCGTACCTGTAACCAATAATCCATCCAATCATACTGCTTGTTCAGACTACAAGAAAATACATGTAGTTTAGGTAGCTTAGCGAAACACAATGGCGTATAAGACGCATAGAAAAAATTGCAAGTTTTGTACATGCTTCTAAAATTAGAATCAGACATATCTGAATAAAATTTTTCATATGATTTTGCTTTAAAGTGTTCAAAGATTATACTAATTCTACATTCCAATATTTTTGTTCTGCCTCTATAGAATAAAATTTTGATTTTGAATAATTTTGTTGTACATATATGTGTCTTTTCTGCGATCGGAAGCACCACAATGTTATGCTAAGCAACATGTACATGTACATTAGCGAAACGGATGGGCACTGAAAGATGCGTCCGGAATGCAAAAAGCGAAATTGTTGATGAAATCAGGGAATAAAAAGTTGTTGTATTTTGACTTACTGCACGGTATGTAATTACAGTTTTGGTCATATAAAGCCTGATCAATGTAGACTTTGTAGAGGTATTATTACCTGCTCCCTGGCTCAATGAATAAAATAAGAATTTTCAACAAGATGTATTTTGCATTCAGGGCGCCTCTTTTCGCACCACGACGTTTCGCTAAGCTACAACCTTATGCAAAGACGTATAAAGAAATGTTGAACAGAGAATCATCGTATAGCGAAAAGGCGTACGCATTTGAAAAAAAAAAGTATCATAGGAAGAAACTAGTTTTGGGGAGGTCAGCTGACATCATATGTTCAGTAACAGGCAGTGGCACAAATCCATTTTGAAATTCGGGGGGGGGGGGGGGACACCACATGATTTAAATTTTGTACCTATCCGAAATGTCTGAAATTTTTTTCTGATCCCCCCCCCCCCAAAAAAAAGGTTATATTTTTTTGGCTCTTAGTTTTCCTCCTCTGACAAGCACAAAAAAAAAAAAGAAGGTTATTCAAAAAGGTGGGGGGGGGGGGGGGGGACATGTCCCCCTGTCCCCCCCCCTGGATTTGTGCCCATGGTATCAGGTTATGTCACATATTCACCAAGTCTGGTGTGTGCAAACTATGTGGCAATGCACATTGAAACGAACAAGAGTACATGCATGTCTTTACACACAAGGACACACTGCCTCACAATCAAAGCAATTTGATGTTAAAAACAAAAGCATGAAAAAGTCAAGGTCAATTAGTGACAATATTCTGGGTTAATATAGTTCCTAATATATATGTATGTGCAATTTCTCCAAGCACTTTACAGATGTATATTTATACCCCGATCATCGTATTCAGGACTTCTCAACTCCCTGGGGAGCATTCCAGCCAACCGCTTTTTACAGACGCTCAAAATGCTGAACACACCCCATTGGCCCGAATTCACGAAAGAGGTTTATCTTACCCATAGTTTAAATCTCCATAAGCGTAGTACGCGCATGTCCTGATGTCTAGTGGGTGCACAGTAAAGCTCTTATTTACGCTTATATATGCTTAGTTTAGTCCATGGCGAAGGTTTAAACCATGGTCTAGACCATGGGGAAAGATAAACTTCTTTCATGAATTCAGATAACCATTTAACACCTGGGTGGACAGTAGGAATGCAGATAAAGTGCCGTGCCTGGGATCGAATGGACGAGCTTCACATCTACTTGACTTCACTGCCCCTACAAGGTACAGTACTGGCAAGAACCATAATAATAATTGATATTTTCATAAGCTTAGAGATGTCTTCTTCTAGTGGTCAGTACACTGTAAATCTATCTCTTGGTTCCCAGTTCAAGTCCCAGCTGGTGCACCAATGTCCTTTCACAAAAACATTACATGTACTTTTCTCCAAGATCTCTGCCATGAAAGGTTGATCGACTACAATTTTGAGAGGGCGTTGGGATATACGTAAAAAGTATTGAAGCACAGTTTATGTTTTAACAAAAACTGTTGATAAATCACTTCATTATAACTGATGTAAATTAGATGCCTGTTTTTCATAAACGAGATGGTAAACACACACAGATGCACAAATAAAAATGTTGCAGTAGAAGAAAGTACAATGACAATTCACTGCATTAATATGATGCCATATTTCTGTTATTAATAACAAAGGCACATGCTCCTCCAAGAAAGTCTTGATGAGAACGCCTGGCAACAGTGTTTTTTTTTTTAGAACCAGCCTCAACGATTATATGATTGCACTCCTTTGATGTGATTAGTCTGACAGATTGACTGTCAGAACAAAAGATTTAATTGTTGCGAACAGTAGTGAGGCCTCTTTAACCAGTTTTATCATTATAATTGTTATTGGTACATGATTTAATACAATTTATAGTTATCATTTTGATGATGTCTGACCAGCACCTAAGCCTGAAACTTTCAACTCACTATCGCAGTTGAATTCATCTTCTCCATAATAACAGTCTTCTATGCCATCACAAACCCAAGAAGAATTGATGCAATCATAGTTGGAATCACAGTCAAAGCAAGGAGATTCTGTCGTATTTGGTGTTGTTGCTGTTTAAAAGACAAATACAGTCAAACCTGCATGAGAGGCCACCTCACAAGAAAGACAATTTTTTTTTTTTTTTGTTCCAAAGCAGTTCTGTACAATAATCCATCTTTTAAAGTTAATTTGGGGCAAGATTTCTCAAATATTTACTACAGATTTACCATTGCAATCCTGTACATTTAATCCCTCTTTTAAAGTTGTTTTTGGGGCAAGATTTATCAGTTATTTACTTTGGACTCACAACTGCAATTCTGTTCATTTAATCCATCCTTTATAGTCACTGTTTGTTTGTTTTTAAATTCCCAAATATTTACTAAGGCTTTAAATACACAATGTACATGTACCATTGCTACATGTATTATGTACATTAATAATCTATCTTTTAAAATGATCTTTCTGCCATATTTATCAACTACTCATTTTAGATATACATAAATGCAATTCTCTTCATTTAGTTCTCTTTAAAAGTCATTTCCAGTGAGATTCATCAACTATTCTACGAACTTACCATTACAATTCTGTTCATCTAATCCATTGAAACAGTGAGGAGTACCATCACAGATCCAGAAGTCCATCACACAGCCCCAAACAGAATAACATGGGAAACATGACGAGTCGGTATCTGTGAGAGAGAAAGAGAGTAGTCAAATTAATTTCCTTCACAGATCAATGTGTCCAAAGAAACATGAATAATAGATACATAAAGGAAGGGATTGGTACCACAGAGTAATGCGGGCATTCGTAGGTCATTAGGGACCCTAAGCTGGTGAATGATTATATACACATACCAAACTGCTACTCAACAATGTGTAGCAATTAGGCATATTAAACAAATATGAGAATACAAGACAATCTCACTTACATGGAGCAGCAAGAAGTTGTCTGGGAAATTCCCTGTTCTTCGGTGACCATGCAGCTAGACCATGAATTCAAGAAATTTGAAATTTTGATATGATATTTTTCTGATAAGAGCTCCTTATGTGCTGCCCTCTCTTTTTAAAGTGAGGAAATCTACATTTGTTTACGGCTGAATGCAGCAATACAGCATTAGGGGCAGCATGCAATTATGTGTTTTCACCATGACCATATTGGTTTAAGAGTACAAGGTTTGGATGTGTCCGTGTATTTAGCTACCGGAAGTGAACACATTTATTCCCAATGAAATAAACAAATTTTGATAACCAATGGATGTAACATGTTTTGGAAACAAGCTCCCATTTGTCTGTACGTACTGTTACAAGAGAGCTCATCTGCGATGTCATAGCAATCATACCAGCCATCGCAAACCCAGTCCCAATCAACACAGTCAGAAGAATTACAGGGAAAGCATTCCTGCAATGGAGTAGTAGCTGGAAAAAAACAACAACAAAATACAAGTCGCTTGGGTCCTTATGACAACCGATTGAATAATAGTTATCTAAACCTGTAATGACAGCACCATGAAATAACTCTCTTTGATAGATCTTAAAGGAGAATGAAACCCTGGGGAAAAATCAATGTTAATGAAAAGAGAGGATAGAGAGAAGCAATTTTAAAAAAGTTCCATCAAAATGGGTTACAAACTGAGAAAGTTATGAAAGGTTGAAAAGTCTTTAATAATGTACTTTCTATGGCGATCCTCAAATTGGCAATGTTGCTTCAAAGTGACAGGTTTAGTGGTACAACTTTCCATATGTTTTGTACACAAAATTTCATTTTTTCCCCATTATCTCTCAAGGTGTAGCTTGTCTCCTGCTTAGCTCAAGATATATCATGGGAAAATGTATTTGACACAACATATGTTAAGTTCACAAAAAGACAAGCAGCATCTTTAGAGATAATGGAGAACATATGAATTTTGTGTACAAAAGATATGGAGAGTTGTACTACTAAACCTGTCACTTTGAAGCAACATTGCCAATTTGAGGATTGACATAGAAAGTAGATTGAGACTTTTCAAACTTTCATAACTTTCTCATTTTGTAACCAATTTTGATGGAACTTTTTAAAAATTACTTCTCTCTATCCTCTCTTTTCAATAAAATTGATTTTCCCCAGGGTTTCATTCTCCTTTAATGTTCAACCCATCCTCAATCCCGATGCTTAATACATGTTCATGAAGCACTTGGTTTAATAAAAAAATGTAATGGGTTAATGTAAGTAGTTTTTTTACTTGCGACAACCAATTTCATGTAAGTTAGGTAGGTTAGCGAAACGTAGTGGCACAAAAATTTTTATTGCATGAAGGTAAAAACATATAATTCAGCCAGAGTGTGTAAAAAAAAAAAAAATACTACCTTGATTAGGGTGATCTATTACCAGACATTACAAATGTTAAATTACAACTTTTAATTCACCAACAGTTTGGCCTTAAATGTTCCGGACACTTCTTTTCGTGCAAGTCCGTTTCGCTAAGCTGTGGTATCCAAGAAATCCTTTGTTCCATCACAGACCCAAGAAGATGGCAAACATGTGTTATGACCCCCCTTTTGTCTCCATATCCTTTTTAGCTTCGTCTCACAGTAGCCAATCATTTTTTTTTTATCCATTTACTCAGTCTTTTAATGACAGCCCCAAGAAATCTACTCATGTCTTGTTTGTGCTTTGACATATTCTCCGGTGAAAATTACTCTGGGCTTCATTTGTCAAAGAAATAGGGTTACGACTGCAACAGGGCGGTCGTGTTTTGGCAAAAAGGTGTATGTCTGCCGTTTTACAGCGACTACAAAGCCGAGAAAATCGACTTTAAAGTTTTGGCAGTTTCCTTGACCGTAGAAGCCATCTAAACTGTACAGCGCTCAGGGATTTAATTCCAGGATTTAGTATACTTCAAATTTCATTTCCTGATAATTTTCTTGCATCAAACTTTAAAAAAGATTTCAGAATTAGCACTTTTAGAGACATACACCTTTTTGCCAAACCACGTTTACAGGGACTGCAACCCACGCTATTTTGGCAAAAAGGTGTATCTTCACATACACCGTGAAAAATCGTGCATTTAAGTTGGGAAAAAGGTGTATGTAGAGATACACCTTTTTGCCTAATTAAACGATAACAACATATACATGTACCAGCGATTATGTAGGGAGAAGGGTGTATGTGGAGATACAAAATAATCAGTTGCAGAGTACTTGGTGATTTTTTAGGCAAAAGGGTGTATGTATACTGATACACTTTGCTGCCAAATACATTTCAGTCTACTATGTTGACTGTACGAAAGATGTAGCGATATGCAGAGTCATTATTCTGTCGTCAACATATAGGTCCGTTACAATGTATTTTTCCCATCGTAAAAGCTGGACACTTACATTCACTCTGCAGTAACATTTAATTGCATGCCTTATCTAAAGATCATTAATTATTCTGTTGGGCATGAAAACTTATACACATACATGCATCCCCCCACACACACGCACACACACACACACACGCGCCCATACACGTCACCAAATTGAGAACTATGTGATGAAAGAAGGATCGATGTTTCCTTTTTTTGAGACCATTTCTAATCAAATGTCAACTCTTGAATCGTGTACAAGCAGGGGCGGAGCCAGGCTATTTTGATAGGAGGGGCAAGACGACCTAAAGATGACGTCATATTTTTTCTCCATTAAATAACAGGGGTAATATAGAATTATATGTTTAAAAACTCTCTTTTTAATACTCCTCTTTCTTCTTTTTTCCCTTTTCTTTCTCCTTTTCTTTTTTTTCTCTTTTTTTTTCTTTTTTCACTACTTGAAAAATCATAGGGGGCGGTCGCCCCCCTGCCCCCCCCCCCCTGTAGCGCCGCCCCTGTGTACAAGAATTATTGTTCTCTGGGTGAATTCGAAATAATCCAATAAAATTATCACAAAAATAGCCGGGGTTTATTCAGAGGGTCAGCCCGCCCCCCCCCCCCCCCCAAAAAAAAAAACTAGAAATCTAATTCGTCACTGAAGACGAATTAGGTGGTCTGTCACTCTGGCAAATTGCTTTGTCAGGTGTGATAATATTTCTGCAAGATTATAATCATAATGTTGACGACAATGATGATAAGATGGTCATATAAGTGATGACAATGACGATAATGATATATTGATAATGATGATCATAATGACAATAATGATGACAATAACCACGATAACCTAAGTGGCATAGCGCCCCTTCAGGTTCAATTTTATGGGCGATTTTTCGAAAAGTGCTTGAAATGGCATGAAACGTCTGCAAAATGAATTTAGGAGGATTTGGATCATTTCTAAATTTTGCGCGCGCACGGACGCGTGGACGTACGCGTACGTGCGCGTTTAACGAAATGACCTTGACTGGAATGACAGTGACCTTAACCATGCCAAATATGAAAGAGAAATGACATTTCGTTATGAACATATGACCATAAGTTGATTTTCACAAAATAGCGCCTGGCTGACGTCACAATAACCTGATGACCTTGAAAAAGATGTGGGAACTTGACCTTATTAGGACTGATGACTGACGAAAATATGAAGAAAATTGACTCAGCCGATTTGGAGAAATCGGGATAACGAACCGGACAATTTGATATTGCAGGACATGTGAAGATATCCCCTTAGCTTTAATACACGACAGGGAATGAGATTCTACACAAACTACTGCACACTACTTTCAATAGACATAACACGCAAAATTAGGCAGTTTATTACATTGTTTGTGATGGTATATGTTATAATAGTCGAAGAAGATGGTAGAATGAAAGGTAAAAAAAAAAATGGACCCACCGGGAATCGAACCGGGGTCGCCGGAATGGGAGGCAAGTGCTTTACCAATGGACCAAAATATTTCCAATAGAGATAACACGTAAACGAAATACGGGATTCTGAAATCACATTTTGTAGTTAAAAAATGGGCATGATCCCGACATCTGATCAAAAATTGGAGGGCACACTTGTGAAAGCTTATAGTCTCAGCTATAACATACTAAAATTTGAAAGAAAATCGAGCAGAAATTACAGAGATACTGCTCAAAGAAGACGGGAATGTAGAATCAAGATTTGAGAAAAAGTCATCTCCCATAGAGAATACACGCAAAATGTGAAAAATTGACATGCCTCCTTTAATCGCAAAAATACGCTATGATCCCTTTGTCAAAATGAAAAATTGTGGTGACTGGTCTTGTAGAGAATTGTCTCAGCTACAACATATTGTCAAATGAATACAAAAATTATGACGTCATTTTTTCAAAATCGAATTTTTGAGTTGATATGCAAATGTGACGACGTTCCGATCGATTGACCCCCAAATTTTTTTCATGAATTACAATCTACAACTCATAGGCTTTCAGAAAATGTAAAAAAAATGGGGGGTCCCCAGCCTTTCTGACGAGCTATGGCGGATTCTAGATAGGCATGTTTTTACCACTTTTTACATTATATTGCCCATTGGTGCGCGCGCGATTTTTGAAAGTTTGACGCGCGCGTGTGGCATTATGGAATGTCGAGAATGATTGTAAATAGATGGAAATTGTCAAGAATAGTGTCAGGAATACAAACCATGCAAAAAAATGGAGTTTTTACGTTCTGTACGCGCTGCGCAGGCGCATAACGCGCACGGACGGAAAATTTTGAAATGCTTAAAATGTCCTGAACTGTACTCTAATTTGATTAAAAAGTAATTTTGAGCATTTCTAAATTTTGACACACGCGTACGTGCGCGTCATGATGCGCGTGCGGATTTTGTTGACATTTTATGTTGACCCATGACCTGAAGTTAATGTGTCTCGAATATGTTTTATTTTTGATGACTCGTCATGAGGATATGATCGATAATGTGATTTCACAAAATGGCGCCTGGATGACGTCACGATGACCTGATGACCTTGAAAAAGATAGGGGCACTTGACCTTGATAGGCCTGATAACTGACAAAAATTTGAAGAAAATTGATCCAGTTGATTTTGAGAAGTCACGGTCACAAGAAATGGGGAGAAAAATAAAAATAAAGAATAAATAAATAAATAAATAATAAAGAAAATTCGTACGAAATTAAGAGGTGATCTGTCGATACCGACAGACCACCTAAAAAAAAAAAATCGTAAAAAGGAGGATTGTGAATGCTTAACATCTCGATTATTTGCATCATAACAAAATCGGGAAAAATTCATATGTATTAATGAAGAAGGTGATAATAAGCACAATGAATATACTATCACATTAATGTTGACAAAATTGAAGATTAGACCCATGTACTGGTATTATGTAAGAAGAAAAAAATTATTGATGAAGAAAGAAAATATATATAGGAAGACAATGACGAAGAAAAGAAAAAGAATCCATTCGCAAAATACTCGGGTAAGTCAAAAGATAATCAATTTCAAATTCTTTATTTCAAAACATCAGTCAGAAATGAGATTTATACATAAATGTACATGTATTTACAGTCACTAACGCCAGTCTAGAGTGACTATAGGAATCCCTTCAATCAATCAATCAATCAATCAATCAACCATCCAATTAATCCGGACCTGACCAGGCTGCGTAACCAATTCCCGTAACTTGAGCTTTTACTTTTGTCTTTGATACACCCTTGTAAGAATGCTAAAGGACTTCAAATTCTTGAGAAAACTTTGGCAAAAGGGTGGTACAGTATGTGTACTTAACGCCCCTTTCCAAAAAATAGTTAGCAATATACACCTGGTGATTAATTTGGCGAAAGGGTATATCTAAAGATACACCTTTCTACCTAATCATACTAAGCAATATACCTCATGATTAATTTGGCAAAAGGGTGTATCTAACAATACACCTTTCTGCCTAATCATACTTAGCAATATAACACATGATTCATTTGGCAAATTGGTGTATCTAAAGATACACCTACATGTATCTGCCAAATCTTTAAACTCTCCCCGGCATGTACGGTTAGAGGTGTATCTAGAGATACACCCTTTTGCCAAATTATCTAGTTCTCTATCCAGGTACGTCAAGGGTGTATGTACAGATACACCCTTTTGCCAACTCAAAGCAGGAGAATTGATAAAAATGATACAAGATAGCCCCAAATATCTCGGAAACAAAGGCTCGATGACTTATGAAAGTTGGTCACATGAAAATTTCGGCATCGAAAACCCCCCAAATGGCAAAAACCAAAAACGGATATTTTTCACACATACAACTTTTTGCCAAATCACGACCGAGGGCTTCAGGTTAGTTTTAACCCTAAATAGACTGGGGTATTTTGGAGGCTGGAAAAACTGGGGGGGGGGGGGGGGCCTAAAGGGTCCCCCCCTCAGATCTCGGCTGTAGATTGTCCGATTACGACGAAAATTGGTCCGAAGTTCATTATGTCCTCTACATGAATCCATAGTCAAATTAATATGAATATTTTTATTTTTACAGAAATTCCTAATTAATTATGCGAATATGCAAATTTTTTCGAAAAATTGTGTTTTTTTCTATTTAGGTGACAATTCTAGTCTAGAATTCCCTTTACAAGCTTGTTATCACTAAGACTAAGGTGTTCATTGCCTGACATTAATCAAAAAGAATGCAATGAAAATATAGCTACAAGAAGCTTTTCTATCATTTGCTTTATTTTCTTATGTATTTCTTTGTTTTTTATTTCTTATGTATTTCTTTGTTTTATGATCTAATGTATTTCATTGTTTTATGATCCTGAAGAGTTATTTGTATGCACAAATGACATTAATCAAAGAGAACACACTGAAAACTTAGTTTGAAAACAGTATCTGTAATGTTCTTTCCAGTCTCCATTGACTCTACACACAAACGAATGCAAAATACTGAATCCTTCTTGACACGCCATGTGAAACGGTGACATAACTCCGTAACCGTGCACGCGGGGCATGCAAATTTGGTATCAAAAGTTGCGCAAAACTCTAGGGAAAAAAGTCATGAAATTGCAGCGCAAAATCTTTTACCGTTACAAAATGATCGGAGTTTATGTCGAGGGGGGGGGGGCCTTTTAGGCCCCTCCCCCAGTCTTTTTAGGGTTAGGGTCGGGGTTATAGGTATAGTATTTGGATCAGGGTTAAAATTTAGTATTCGGTTAATCAAAAGTTACTTTCTTTTCTCTTTTCTACTTACGACAATCGATCTCGTCTGAGTTATCCAGGCAATCCTGAGTTCCATCACAGACCCAGTCATAAGGCAAACAGGTGTTATTCTCCCACGGCGTAGAACAGTTGAAGCAAAATGGAGGTGTAGGTGAACCTATGAGTGGAATCATAAAAGGTATAATAAACAGGAAACATGCTAGGTGTTAAGAAAAAAAAGTTGACAATTTTGATCCGAACAACTACCCCCTGGACAATTACCCCCAGGATGATTACCCCAAGGAATTTGACCCCCCCCCCCCCAACCAGTAATTGTCCTGGGGGGTAAATGTCTTTGGGGGTGATTGTCCTGCAGTAATTGTCTTGGGGGATTATCATCCTGGGGGTAACTGTCCTTGGGGTAGTTGTCCCCGGGGTAATTGTCAAGGGGGTAGTTGTCCTCGAATCGTTTAAAAAGCATTTTGAAGGAGCTACATGTAGGGGAGTTTGGCATGTTAAGGCATCTTTCTATCCTTTAATTTTTTTCTTTCCTAAAGCACACAGGGATGCTACAACAGTAACATGCGCCATAAAAGCACAGTAGCATTATTATATTACAGTGAAACCTGCTTAAGTGACCACATGTATAGAAGGACTACCAGTCCATAAAGACCACAATGTTTGTTTCCCTTGAACAGTGTTTCCCAATGAAACGTACATAAAGACCACCTGTTCATAGAGACCGCTTTTATCATCATAATTATTATTATTCATTTGGCCATAAAAATCAGAAATTCACAGTATATACAGAGTCATATATACAGAGAATTATCTTAGAGATAATAGGGAAAGAGAAAGAGATGAGAAGCAAAGAGAAGAGGAAAGAAATGGTTACCTATGGACTAGGGTTCACAAAAGTGAAATGCTTCACTGTTGCCCAGAGGCATGCGAGCCCTCACAGGTAACCATGTAGAAAGAGAGAAAGATATTGCACAATCCCATATATAATACAAATATTACACATTAGAAGTACAATGGTTAAAAAACAACAAGACTAAAACTCACTCCTCCATTAACTGCCATACCCTCTACATGTACCTCACAGTAACAAAACTAATAATAATTTTTCATGTGTCCTTGGAGCGGGTCCACTGTATTACATGTATTAAAAATTTGTTGTCATGTTGATATTTTGGAGGTAGTTTACTGTGTCAAGGGTCATCGAAGCTATAAAGATCCTTACTGCAATCAAGTTCATCCTCCTCGCTTCCTGTACATTGCACTGTACCATCACAGATCTCACTCACTAGATAACAGTTGTTGGAATACGAACATGGAATATCACCTGGCCTTGTGCATTCTGGAGAAGAAAAAAAAAAATATTACAGATCTCAGTCGATATAGCAACGAAATATTATCCTCCTGCAATTTCCTAACAATGTGTGTGAAGAGTGTAAGCAAAAGCAATGACTTTGATGCTGTAATTCATGAAAATATCTGTATGTGTAAATATCTGCTATATCTATATACAGTAATATTGCAGTATTGGCCGGGGAGGGGGGGGGGGGAGGAATCAATATCTACTCCAGAAACAGCAACAAAAAGTAGCTCTTAATAGCGAAACGTTGTGGCACGTAAAAAAACGCAGGAGAGAGGCATATATGAAATATTTATTCAAAATCAAAATTTTATTCTACAGAGACAGAACCAAAATATTATGGAGAATTAGTATTTACCTCTTTGAAAACTTTTAAGCAAAATAATATGAAAACTTTTATTCAGATATGTCTGATTCTAATTTTAGAAGCACAGACAAAAGTAGTGTATTCCTCTTTGCGTCTTCCCCTCATTTTTAAGCGCCATTGCGTTTCACTAGCTGTACCTTACGGAATGCATTAAGTCTGATGGTCTGATGGGGGAGTGGGAAGGGGGGGAAATCGATATAAATCTACTCCAGAAACATAGCAACATAACACACTTACGGAATGCACTAAGTCTGACGGTTATCTCAAGGTTTTCTCCTGGAGCTTTCTCTAACAAGACGTACGCCTCGTTGACTGGTGTTGATAAGCGGTAAGGTTCAGTGGCATTCCATCCTGTTGTGTTGTCGAATGTCAACAGTATGCCAGAGTCATAGAATGCCTGAAAAGTAACCAATCAAAGCTCATGTAGAATTTTCACAGCAAGAATGAAACTGGAAAGAAGCGCTCTGCTTGTATCAAAAGACACAGGTACGAGATCATCTGGTATTCCATCCATAATCTCCAACATACTTTAGTGAAAATATCTATAAGGAATGCTTGATAACCACTTTACACTGCTGTACGCTATGACCCTTCCACTCCGATGGCTCCCTGCATAATAATCCCAGCACTTCCCTTGGACTGTAATGTATGCAACAGACAACAATCCTCATAGGTTTAACATGTGAGTAGTGCGTGTGTAGTAAAAGTTCCCGGGCCAGGTATCTTTTTTCTTACAACTCAAACTTTAATGCACTTTGTTTTGCTTGTAATGATCGAAAATGTTTCTGCACTAAGTTGTGTTGTCAATTATATTTTGTATATTGTTCATTTCACAATACTTTTGTATATTGTTCATTTCACAATACTATTTTTAAATACTTTGAAAAATGAAAATGTAATGAAATAAAATCTAAATCTGAAATCTGAAATCTGAAATCTGAAATTATTTTTCACCTCTCATTTGTTGAATATCTCACTTGAGGAGGAAACTTCACAGCAGCTAAAATAGTATTGCTAGTATCTTGCTATTTATTATCTAAAAATTAAGTTGGCAGGCTTTAGCCCATGTACATACTTGACATGCGTGCTGCATGAACCCAAATACATACGAGCATGCAATACCTCAATACACATACATGTACTGTTAATGGCTGCAATGGTACTGGAAAAAATTACACTCTTTTTAGAAGAAAAAAAAAAATGTGAGTCTCAAATGAGTCACACTCATTGACAGCATTCAAACTACAGCTCAGTCATTTGGTTTTGATCTAGGAGAGACTTGTATATCGTCTGTTAGGAGCCAGAAGGGCGTTAACTCATACCCTCAAACACAGAGTTAACGTCCTTCTGGCTTTCAACAGATGATTTGTATATATATATATATATATATATATATATATATAAATATATATAGGAATATATAGGAATAAAAGAATGAATTAATGAATGAATGAATGAATGAATGAATGAAAGAATGGAGGAATGAAATGAAGGAATGAACTGAATAAAGAAATGAAAAAATGAATGAATGAATTAAGAATGAATTAATTAATTAAAGAATAAAAGAATGAATGAATGAATGAATTAAAGAATAAAAGAATGAATGAATGAATGAATTAAAGAATAAAAGAATGAATGAATGAATGAATGAACTGAATAAAGGAATGAATGAACTGAATAAAGGAAGGAATGAATGAACTGAATAAAGGAAGTAATGAATGAATGAAAGACTGAATGAATAAAGGAATAGGAGAATGAATGAATGAATGAATATCAACATTGCTGACCTGTACAGGGTCCAGCCCACTCCCTATCATCACTACAGACTCAGGTCCAGTGAAAATCACGTCTACGATCTCAAGCAGCATGTGTGAGTTAGATGGACTGCTTAAACGATACAGGTAATAGTCCTGGGGTGTGTCTATGTCCCGACTTGGGTAGGAGTTGGGGGTATCCAGCCATCGGTACGCATTGAATGGAACATAGACGTCCTCTGCAAGAAAAAGGTATTGAATGAGATAAACAGTGTGTAATAGCCATAGACAGGTTAGACTCGTCTCTGTTAAACATTTCTTTTATGATGATGTTTAATGGAATACGTGTGAGTTGGATAGACCGGTAGCGAGGGGGGGGGGGGTAGAAAAGAGAGAATGGGAAAGAGAAAGAGATGGGGACAGGGGTAGGGACAGGATTAGAGAGGAGAGGGAGAAGTTGGAAGGGAGAGGAGTGAAAGAGAGAATGGGAGAAAGAGAAAGAGAAAGGAAGAGAGGTGGGGAGAGAAAGAACGAAAGATGAAGGGAGAGAGAGGTTGGCAGGGAGCCAGAAAAGGGGGAGAGGGGGAGGGGTGGAAGGGAGGGAGAGGGGGAGTGAAATAGAGAATGGGAGAAAGAGAAAGAGAAAGGAAGAGAGGTGGGGAGAGAAAGAACGAAAGATGAAGGGAGAGAGGTTGGAAGGGAGAGAAAGGGGGAGGGGTGGAAGGGAGGGAGAGAGAGAAGGAGTGAAAAGAGAGAATAGGAGAGAGAAAGAGAAAGAGAAAAGAAGAGGGGTAGGGAGAGAGAGAAAGAATGAAAGATGAAAGGGGAGAGAGGTTGGAATGGAGACAGTAAAGGGGGAGAGGGGGAGGGGTGGAAGGGAGGGAGAGGGGGAGTGAAAGAGAAAATGGGAGAGAGAAAGAAAGGAAGAGGGGTGGGGAGAGAAAGAATGAAAGATAAAGGGAGAGAGAGGTTGGCAGAGAGCCAGAAACAGGAGAAAGGTGGAAGGGAGGGAGAGAAAGGGAGTGGGAGAGCAAGAGAGAGTGATCGTTAGCTGTTATTTGGAAGACAGACCATCCAAAGGTCTTCTGTTTCATCCAGTAAAGTTGCTCTCTTCGGTGAGGTTTAAAGTCACACAGCAGTATCTCGCTAATACACGACAGAAAGGGAGGGGAGGGGAGGTGAGGGGAGAAGAGGGAGGGGAGAAGGGAAAGGGGAAAGGAGAGAGAGATACATGTATCAGAGAGGATGGAGAGAAAGAGAGGATAGGATGTTAACTGGAGGACCCTTGTAGAGGAGAGTCATTACCTTTGCATGTTAACAACCCACTGCACTATTTGTAGAAGAGTAGGGGAAACCCCAACGTAAGGGTACACACCTGCACATCCTAATCATTACGAGATTGGAAAGTGGATCGCTCCATCATGGGGCGCGCCAGGGAGGTCCACCGGCACGCTGCTGGCACGCCTCGGGTACACACCTGCAGAGGGAAGAGCGATCTATCATATCACTCTCTGCACAGTAAACTGTGAATAGGCACGCTCTAGATCGCTCTATCTCTCGTGGACCACCCCCAAGAGGTGGTCCATTTTGGGATTTTTGCTGCGGATCGCCCTGGAGTGCGCCGGAACAACGTCGCCGCGTTCTCACCATAGATATGGTGCTATCTAGTGCGCGCTAGAACGCTCTATTGCTTGTAATGGGGTCATATTGAGAAGAGAGACCTGAAGGTTACAATGATCCCTTACCATCACAGGAGACACTAAATACTTCATAATAATAAAAGAGGGGGGGGGGGAGGGGGAAGGGAGAGAAGAGCAAGGAAAGAGCAAGAAAGAGAGGGATCTTCACCTGTTATTTGAGAGACCATACAAAGATCTTCTGTTTCATCTGATCCCGTAGCTCTACAGTCGGGCATAAAGTCACACAGCTGTGTCGCAGGAGACACTAAATACTTCATAATAATAAAAGAGGGGGGGGAGGAGGGGGAAGGGGGAGTGTGGGAAGGTAGAGATCAGTGTGAATGGAGACGGGGGAGGGGGAGGGGGGAGGGGGAGGGGGAGGGGGGGTAAGGGAGGAGGGAGAGAAGAGCAAGGAAAGAGCAAGAAAGAGAGGGATCTTCACCTGTTATTTGAGAGACCAAACAAAGATCTTCTGTTTCATCTGATCCCGTAGCTCTACAGTCGGGCATAAAGTCACACAGCTGTGTCGCATTAATACAAGTTGACTCAGGTTCTGGGCATTCAAATGTACCATTAGGACAGCCAACTGTACCAAATAGAAAGACATAACATCATATATATATATATATATATATATCTTTTCTTTTTGTTTTGTTTCGTTATGTTTTTCAACATTTTACTGTTTTTATAATAGTTCTACATTGCATTGTACTTGTTTGATGTAACACAGGGCTCTCTTGCAAAGCAGTCTTTATGTACTGAAGAGACTACCATGTATAAAGAACATAAAATTAATAAATAACATATAAACATCAACATTTTTCCTGTTCATTCATGAAATATACATACATAACAAATAAACATCAATTTATCTATCATTATTGATATAAGCAAAATATTGAATGGCCTTGAGTGGGATATATAAGAGTACATCACACGAGCTGATGAGCAAATTTCATGAGGCAGCACGATGAGTGAAATATATTCAAGAGAGCGATATACCCTTGTGTCTCACAACAGATAAACCATTCGATGTTCAGTATGAAACCTACTTTTACCTCAATTTTCATCAAATGTTGCATGTCTTTATGTTTCTATATTAATCTTGAACATTAAACATTTGAGAAACAAGTATTTTGCCCTTACCAAAACACTTTGCAAAGGGCTGCATGCACATAAAAATTGTTTTAGCCTCTGCGTATTTAAATATGTATTAACCATTTTACACGTTCGCGGACCCCACACCATGAGATACTAAAAAATAACTAAATAATCATCTGGGGCTTGTTTCTCGAAACCAACGACAAGACAGTCATAACTTTATCCGCCAGCTACGGAGATGTCCATGATCTTCCTAAACTGTTTCACGAAGAGCTATCTAGCTAGACATCTCGTGATATCGATACTGTCGGCAAGAATAGGAGCCGACACGTAGCCGTGGTTGCAATTACACTATATTTTTAAAATCTCAATTTAACTCAACTGCAAATATTTGAATGAATTAAGGAATAAAAGAAAATAGAAAATGTAGAAGGGTATAATAGATGCCAAATAATTTTTAAATTATGTAAATTACATGATGGATTTGCTTGTAAAATGAAAAATATGAGTGATTTATTTCATGATCGGTGAGCCAGTTTTACGTCGGATAGGTACCCCCCGGATGTCGTGATTTGATAGTTTATAAAAATAAACCCATATATTTTCATTGTAATAATAATATGCTTTGAATGTTTTACATAATGTTTTTGGGCTTGAGTATGATATGGAAATTACAAAAATATTCATATTATAAGTTTAAACACGTATATTTCAAAGTATTCATTTTAAAAATCGTTGATATAATCTGTTTACACTGATATGGGTCTGAAAACCAGAGAATATGCCATTGACTATGGCTGGCCTACCGTGTCATACTACAGTTCCCTCGTCAGATTTTAGTTCACCAAAGAAATCTTTATAGAAATCATTTACGAAGATCGCCCAATTATTTGTTTTCACACAAAAAGCACTCTTGTAATTATTATATACATGTAAGACGTAACATGTGATTTTCAAGTTTATTATGGTAGCACGTCATTTTTCATGCTAATTGATCAGATATGAAGGACCCATATCGTAAAATAGCTTTGCAATCAGAAGTCAAGAGACTTACTAAATTCATTTTGACATAAAACATACCTAGCAACAGTTATGAATTTATATTTTTTCTAGATTATAATACTTCCCAAGTTCCCACTGTTTATCAGTAAGGCTTGTATTTTTTTTCTTGTCCAATGTTTGTCAATAGTTTTTTTTTTTTTTTTTTTCCAGCTATCAATGATGGGATTAATTTGACAAGTTTTGGTTTAACTTTTTTTTTTCAAATCCCACCACATTTTGATACAGGCCTATCGCCTGTCAGTCTATTATTGTTATCGTTTTTATTATGGTTTTCTTTTTCATTTGAAAAAAAGTTCCTTTCATATTGAAATGACCTCAATTAGACTGTTGTTTGTTTGTTTGTGTTTTTTTTTTATCCATTAGAATGTGGAAAGAGCGTTGATTCACTAGAGTTAAGTGGAGACAAGCCTTGAACAAAAACACTATGTATTTTATATAATTTTCATAATATAAGCATGGATAAATTCCAGGTAAAGTGAATGCGTAGAAAGAGTTGCATAGAAGTATGTAGTGTCACTTTTTGCCTACCATAATCTACCCAATAAATAACATGTGATGGCGCTGTACGTCACTAAAAAAGATATGACAGGGTTGGAGGCGTCATAAGTCCTTAGTCAGGAAGTTGTCATGCATCTTGGTAAAGACGGCTTCGTGAAACACGTAGCGGACAACTAGAGAACTAGCGCTGACTTAGTTAAGAACTTAGACATATGACGGTTTCGAGAAACAGGCCCCTGGATTCTTTTGCGCGAAGCATAAGATAGGCCAATTTTTCTGTTTGGCTCAAAACCCTTCACACAAATAATAATTGAATATGAAAGCTCTTGATTAAAGGGTACCAAATACTAAAATATATTTTGCTCTGTATTCTATATTCAAAATAGTGGTTTTAAATATCACTTCTATAGTAAAGGAGATATTGCAAGTTTAAATACACTCTCAAGAAATATAAAAGAAACTTGTGAGTAGACGAGATGATGCATCCGTACGAGTTTGGTTCCGTGAGCACATTTCTATATCCTTTATTTTCTTCATACTCCTTACACGTTAACCAACAGAATGCCAGATAATGTTTTGTTTTTTTAATGTTGATTTTATTTGTTCCAGCTGTACACAAATTAGTTTTTAATGTGACTGGTATACTTGAAGATAATAGCAACAAAGATGGACTTACTTGTATCAGTGCAGTTCATTTCATCTTCTCCATCATAGCAATCCTCCACACCATCACAAACCCAGTTCAGAAACACACATTCATAATCAGATGCACATTCAAAGCAAGGCTCTTGGGTTGCTAGATGAAAGAAAATAAGAAGCGTGTACATTTTGATTTTAAACTGTATCAAAGTTGAACACACGCCCCAAAAGCTAAAAAATACATGTAATAAAATATATTTCACTTGGTAGTCACTTTATCAATAACCAATGATTTACTCGTGCATATGCTCCAAAAGCTAAAACAGTCACGTAATAAAATATATTTCACTTTGTATTCTATTTTATCAGTAAATCCTGATTCTCAAAACTAGAGGTAATATACATGGATCTCATAATGTACAATGTTTTTCCATTATGTTTTACTTTCTCAGTTTCGATACATAGGAATATTGAGAACTAACAAGTACATGTACATGTATGTCCATTTCATTTAATTTCACTTTGTCTATAGATAAGTTCAACCATTAAGCATATTCACAGCATAAAATTTCCATCACTAACATCAAAATTGAAATCATAGATTAGTTGGTGGGGTGATAAAACCTTGTAACTCATTTTCTGGCGATTTAACCCTAAAAGAACTGGGGGGGGGGGGGGGGCTCCGCAAATTTGCGATTACTTTGTTCAGAGTCTTGAAGATTTTGCCCCACGGCTTTGGGACTTTTTTCTTTAGAGTCTTGTGCATCTTCTGATATGAAATTTGTTTATATACCTTCGGTCATTCTGGTGTTACGTAACATTTAGACATCACTTGTCAATCAAAAATGCTAGATTCTTGATATACATGTAAGTATTCTTTTCCTCCCTTTAGTGCTCGTATACGAAAGATATATATAGATATATATTCTGATTACGTCTAACGGAGTCAATTTACGGTCCAGTGAATCACGGCAACATTGACACATGTAATTAGGTTTTTACAGACGTGTATCAATCAGATATGATTATTTACATCTGGGGACCGACCTTTCACGCCACCATCCGAAAGACGAGACTCAGTCTCGAACCTGGGTCCGCTGAATCAGTTTATAACTTCTGACACTGAATAGTTAGCAAAACCCATGAAATTTGATAACTGTGCAACAATGTTACTGCACATGGTGACACATGAATCTTGGACTTTTAGGTACATGTATGCTAAATCATATGACGATTAATTCCCAAGATGTTCTAAATCTGATGTATTTTCGAAAATATGAATAATTCATTTATCAATAATACAAGAGTCTATCAAGGGATTATTTTGCTCCAATAACTTTGCAAGATTAATCTATGCGATTAATACGAATATAAGATATCTATATTATGCACCTGTTACAAAATTGATATGTAAATTCTGTGTAAATTTTCACCTAATATTTAATGAAAACAGGGCACATATCTCATTGTGAAGGTGAGCCTTATCATTGCTGCCTTGGCCCAGTGTGGTGCTTCATCCTCATTGCCATATCAATGTGCAAATTACTGGAAATATCCGCCTAAGCTCTTTCAAAATGTCAGCCTGCATGAAAAGCCCATTCACTATGTAGTAAGCGAACGTTCGTGGCCATAGTTCAAATAAAGAAAAACAAAAGAATGACATCATTTGCCTGGTCAAATAATGGGCATGTTTGCTGATCATGATTCTAGGACAACTACCCCCTAGACAACTACCCCCCGGACAACTACCCCCCGGAAAACCACCCCCTGGACGACTACCCCCCTAGGACATCTACCCCCAGGACAACTACCCCCCAGGACAACTACCTCCCAGGACAATTACCCCCCAGGACAATTACCCCCCAGGACAACTACCCCCCCCCAGGACAACTACCCCCCAGGACAATTACCCCCAGGACAATTTTTCCGGGGGTAGCTGTCCAGGGGGTAGTTGTTCGGGAGGTAGTTGTCCGGGGGTAATTGTCCTGGGGGGTAGTTGTCCTGGGGGGTAATTGTCCTGGGGGGTAGTTGTCCTGGGGGGTAGTTGTCCTAGGGGGTAGTTGTCCTGGGGGGGGGTAGTTGTCCTAGGGGGGTAGTCGTCCAGGGGGTGGTTTTCCGGGGGGTGGTTGTCCGGGGGGTAATTGTCCAGGGGGTAGTTGTCCGGATACGGCTGATCATAAATTGGCCATACCTTCACAACCATTCAACCAATTTCACAAATTCAAAATGATTTGTGAATGGGAAGAGCAGGGCTTTCATTCTACATTAAATTCACCTGGTTTATTGTAATATTTTAAAACCACCTAAAATGCCTAATAACAGAAACAAAGATGGACTTACTTGTATCAGTGCAGTTCATTTCATCTGCTCCATCATAACAATCCTCCACACCATCACAAGTCCAATACAGATACACACATCCATAATCAGATTCACATTCAAAGCAAGGTTCTGGGGTTGCTAGATGAAATAAAGTAAGAAGCAGTATCCATTTTTATTTCAAACTGCATCAAAGTTGAACTAATAGTTTACTTGTGTACATGCCCCAAAAGCTAAAAACAAAAATGGAATAAAAAAATAAATCATTTGGTAGTCAATTCATGAATAAACCCTGATACTCAGAACTTTAAAAATCCACCAAAGTATTATCTACAGGTAATATACATGTATCTCATAATGTACATGTACAACATTTTTTGATTAGATTTTTACTTTCTCAGTTTCAATAATTATACAAGTGAATAAGTAAATTACGCAATGCGTAATAAATGTCCCCGCCGGAAGTGCAGATCTGTGGAAATTAACTAGCCTGAACCTTAAAACTTCAGTGAAAAACTTTAGTGAATAAAATAATGTTACTGCATGCAAAAGAAGAGAATACCAAGAATGCATGTATACAACTGAAATATAAAACATGAAAACATTATGAACCTTCAGCCATTTTGAATAAATTTGCATAAATTTGCATGAATAATGAATTTCAAAATTCTGTGTAGAAGTTTGGAAGCCCCCACCCAGCCCTATCAGATAAAACGATCGGAATCAAGATCCGATGTGAAATAGAGGAGAAGTAGCATTTTTCGTCAATTTTGAATAAATTTGCATAAATTCGCATAATTAATGAATTTCAAAATTCTGTGTAGAAGTTTGGAAGCCCCCACCCAGCCCTATCAGATAAAACTATCGGAATCAAAATCCGATGTGAAATAGAGGAGAAGTAGCATTTTTCGTCAATTTTGAATAAATTTGCATAAATTTGCATAATTAATGAATTTCAAAATTCTGTGTAGAAGTTTGGAAGTCCCCACCCAGCCCTATCAGATAAAACAATCGGAATCAAAATCCGATGTGAAATAGAGGAGAAGTAGCATTTTTCGTCAATTTTGAATAAATTTGCATAAATTTGCATAATTAATGAATTTCAAAATTCTGTGTAGAAGTTTGGAAGCCCCCACCCAGCCCTATCAGATAAAACTATCGGAATCAAAATCCGATGTGAAATAGAGGAGAAGTAGCATTTTTCGTCAATTTTGAATAAATTTGCATAAATTTGCATAATTAATGAATTTCAAAATTCTGTGTAGAAGTTTGGAAGCCCCCACCCAGCCCTATCAGATAAAACTATCGGAATCAAAATCTGATGTGAAATAGAGGAGAAGTAGCATTTTTCGTCAATTTTGAATAAATTTGCATAAATTTGCATAATTAATGAATTTCAAAATTCTGTGTAGAAGTTTGGAAGCCCCCACCCAGCCCTATCAGATAAAACAATCAGAATCAAAATCGGCCAAGAAATGACGGAGAAGTAGCATTTTCTAACATTTGAGCACACACGGACGGACGGACGGACGGACACACGCACACACGAACGGAGCCCGTTTCATAGTCCCCTCGCGAACTTCGTTCGGCGGGGACAATAACTATATGTGACACCAGCAGAGCAAGAGTTAAACTGCTGTGAAGTTTTTCCTCCAGCTTTCAAATGACATCGCATCACTCATTCTAAAGCTAATATCTCGAGTACAGTACTTTCTAAAAGAAGAGGTCACTTTCTTTTCTCGATCTACTTACATGTAGGTACATGTAGCTTAGCGAAACGTCGTGGCGTGTAAGAACGTGGGAAAAACGCATATGACAAATTTGCTCAAAATCTTAATTTTATTCTATAAAGGCAGACTCAAAATATTACAATGTAGAATTAGTATTCAAATATTTGAACAATTTTAAGCAAAATAATATGAAATCTTTTATTCAGATATGTCTGATTCTAATTTTATAAGCACATAAAAAACTTGCAGTTTTCCTCTATGCGTCTTTCCCGCGTTCTTACCCGCCACGACGTTTCGCGAATTACAAAAACTAACATCCTTAGGTGACTTACATACATGTACTCAAAAACAGACATTACGTAAACCACATTTTCGCATATTTAATGAAATGTGAACTTTGACTTTTGACCTACATACTCGAAGATCTAACTTAGGCTATATCTTCACACCATGTACCTTAATTCTTACCAAATTTCATTAAAAGCTGTCTAACATATTACTAAAGTTATCGAATGGAAACCACATTTTCAGATTTTCGCAAAATTAATGAGCTATGACCTTTGACCTTTGACGTACATACTCCGAAATTAACCTTAGGCTGTGTTTTGATACCATATACCATCATATCAAATTTCATTAAAATCCGTCAAACATTACTAAAGTTATCGAAAGGAAACCGATTTGTTACGGACAGACAGCATCGTTGCTACATGTACATCACCTCCGACTTCGTCGGCGAGGGGATGAATTAACTGAAAATCATCATTTTTTGCATTAAGGTAGAAAACATATAATTAAGCCACACTGGCCCAAATTCACGAAAGAGGTTTATCTAACCCATGGTTTAAACCTCCATAAGCGTAGTCCTCTTGTCCAATGGGAGAATAGTAATGCGCTTTAATACGCTTATTTACGCTTATTACATGTACATGTATAGTCCACGGCGGAGGTTTAAATCATAGTTTAGACCATGGTTTAAGATAAACCTCTTTTGTGAATTTGGGCCATAGTGTGTAAAAATACATCTACTACATGTACATGTACCTAGATTAAGCTGAATAAAATCATATATGTCACTACAACTGTCAAAGTACAACTTTTACTTCACTAGAAACTTTGCTGTTTGCGTTCGGGATGCATCTTTTCATGCCACACCGTTTCCCTATTAAAGCTGCCTTAAAGTTATCCAGCAATCCTGAGTTCCATCACAAATCCAGGTAGATTGCAAATAGGCGTTACTCTCTCTTCTCTTCTTCCTATCCTCTTAGGCTTGGTCTTACAATTACCAAACATTTTTTTGACCATCCAAGCAAACTTTTAACGACAGACCCAAGAAAGAGATCTATTGAAGTTTTTTCTACTTACGACAAACGATCTCGTCCAAGTTATCCAGGCAATCCTGAGTTCCATCACAGATCCAAGCGTAAGGCAAACAGGTGTTATTCTCCCATGAGGTAGAGCAGTTGAAGCAAAATGGGGGCAAAGGGTTTGCTATAAAAGAATCACAATGACATGAAATATTTTCAAACAACTGAATCAAAATAGAGGATCATCGTTTGCTACAAAAGAATCAGAATAGCATGAAATATTTTCAAACAATTGAATCAAAATTAAGGATTAGGGTTTAATACGAAAGAATCAGAAGAGCATTCAACCTCATATTGAGATTCTAAGCCTCTGATTGGTTGAAACTGCAGGCATGAAATAGTTTCTTGACTGCAGGGCAGTATAGCAAAAAATATTTCCCAGTTGTAAGATATTTGGGCAAATAACATGCAGATAGAAATATCTTAATGCAAGGACGCAATAAGTGCGCATGAAGTTCACACTGGGTATGTACTACTGGAACTTTTTAGTCAATAAATAAATAACCCTGTAAATAAATACATTTTGACACAAAATTTGTTTGTATAGTACCCCATGTTATTAAAGAAGCTGCATGCAGGATGGAATATATAAACGTAAAACATATCCTGACTGCTAATTTTTCGGATCACGGTTAAGTCTATAGCCCCTTGGTGATCTTGACACTGCACTATGCAGTTTCGAGATCCCCTTGGGGCAATAGTTTTAACCATGCCCCTCAAAGCAGTCAATATTTGAATAATATTGAATGCCGGAGCATGTAATATTTGTATATTGTGCTTACGGCATCCCGCTTCATCCTCTCCCTGCTGACACTGTTGAGTATCATCACAGATCTCACTGGGCAGGTAACACTGATCGGAGTACTGACATGGTATAGCATCATCGCTGTTACATACTAATAAAAAGATACAAACATAACAAAACACACAACGGTGTGTCAGAGTGTGTCCAGCTGAAACTGAGTTGGCAAATTTATGGGTGTCGTTGGCTCAGCCGGTGCTTTATGGAAAATGGAAAATAATCATCACTGATTTAGGGCATTTTTCAACACTTTCCTCCACTTGGATTCCTTAGAACATTTTACATGTTATAAAGTGCACGTTTATGATAAATAACAGTTCAAATATTTTCTGTTGCAATTAGTGGGAAGTCCATGTTATTTTTTTCAAGAATGATTGTATTATTAATACGTACATGTATTTCAATGAGAACAATGTTTCAAAGGAAATCAAAAGTGACCATTCTATACAGGTGGTCACTAAAGCAGGTACATTATGTGCCATACTCAATAACTATATACAGTCAAACCTGCTTTAGTGACCACCTGTATAGACAGACCACCTGTCTATAAAGACCACAATTTCTGTTTCCCTTGAACAGCATTTCCCATTGAAACATGTATTAAAGGAACCTGTCTATAAAGACCACCTGCTCAAAAAGACCGCTTTTCTTGTCTCCCTGAGTGGTCTTTATAGACAGGTTTCACTGTAGTTCTGATACTTTTGGCAATGTAAACTGGTGTTATTTTCCTAATTATAAGCTTCTAATGAATAGGGTATATCATTTGTCATTCTCAGTAATTCACTTCTAACAATACTGTACCTTCCAAAAATACCCTATCTTACGGTTCTAACAGTACCTTCCACCAATACCAAATTTTACGGTTCTAACAGTACCTTCCACCAATACCAAATTTTACGGTTCTAACAGTACCTTCCACCAATACCCTATCTTACGGTTCTAACAGTACCTTCCACCAATACCCTATCAAGCAGCATCCCCTCGGCTCTGGAACAACCTACCAGAATGTATCACACAAGCAGACTCAACCTAGAAGTTCGAGTCTATATTAAAAACATATTTTGTTCACCCAATAGTGACAAATTTCTCTTTACCCAAACTTATGATGCATTATAACTGAAACTATCCTTTTCCGTCTTCCTCTCTCATTTTCATTTCAGTGCATGGAGACCCCTGTGGTGATAAGCGCTTAATAAGAATTATACACTTTTATTATTATTATTATTATGCAGTCATTTGACTGTCAGTCAGTGTGATTGAGTTTGAACTCTATTTGCTTTGTATCCAAATAACCCATTCAATTCAATTTATGATGTAAACTGAACGGTGAAAAATAATCACTCTTACCAAAGGCTGTGAGTTTGATGTTTATTTCGATGTTTTCTCCTTGGGCTTTTTGAAGTAAGATGTAAGCCTGGTTGTCTGGAGTAGCTAGAGAGACGGTCCGGTCATTAGAAATAGTCAGCAAGATCCCATTAGAGTACAGTGCCTGAAACATAAATAATAATAATAATAATAATAATGATAATAATGATAGTGATAATAATAATAATAATAATAATAATAATGATAATAATAATAATAATAATAATAATAATAATAATAATGATAATAATGATAGTGATAATAATAATAATAATAATAATGATAATAATGATAATGATAATAATAATAATAATAATAATAATAATAATAATAATAATGATAATAATAATAATGATAATAATAATAAAAATAATAACAATAATAATAATAATAATAATGATAGTGATAATAATAATAATGATGATGATAATAATACCAATCATAATAATAATGATAATTATAATAATCATAATAATCATAATAATAATTATAATAATATTAATAACTAGAAATAGGCACCAAGATCCCATTAGTACAGTGCCTGAAACATAAATGATTGAATTCAATTGAATTCATTTGAAAATCATTTATTTCCATCATCATCACATTAGATATGTGACAAGGCACCACAAAACCACCAAAAAGTCGCACTGTGTGATTTTCAGTTGGAGCTCAATCATTGCGTTTTTGGTTGACATAGTCAAATTTTAGTTTTGGGTATTTCCTGAAAGAGTATACTTTTTTCTAAGTAATCTGAAAATTTGGAGGCACCAAACAATCTAAAAGTGGTATTTTTGACAGTTTTTTATTAGACTTGTGTGTGTCTTCTCTGGATTTTGTTATATTACTTTTCTTTTTTTACGACCCTGAATACTTGTCTCATTTTGATCTCCCATAACTTTTAAACAGAGTAAGTTCTTGTATTGATACTTGTACACTATCATGAACAAGATATGCCTAATTAGTAGGTCAAGTTTTAGGACAATCTAATAATCCCTTCATAGAAATTTTCATTGAGTTCTAATCCTCCTGTTGTCATCTTAGCACAACACCTTGCAAATCAGAGTGCTTCAATAGACTGCAAACTTTAAGTAACATTCTGAGGGACTGTGCATTCTACTCTTTGTACAGTGAGATAGGAACATCCAATTCTAATGAGAATCAGACCTTAACTAAAAATTCATATCTGGTGACTTTTTGGTGGTTTTGTGGAGCCTGGTCACTTATATACCAGTATGTATACATGATAAAAATATGGAATATCAATAAAGGTACAACAAAATAAAAATGCATAAGAATTAAAATGGTTACAATGAAAAATGAAAACAACAACAAATTATAACCACCAATATAATAATTTCGTGGAAAATGGTGCTAACATAAAAGCCAATAAGGCTTGACATTTGGATGCACCAGGCGTACTAATATAAAGATACATGTACATGTATAGGTTACAAAGTAAAGTTGAATGAATTGATAATAATAATAATAACAATAATGATGATGACGATGACGATGATGATATAATAAAAAATATAATGATAATAATAATAAAATAATAAAAATAATAACAAGAATATTTAAGGGTGTATACAAATTACCCTAGCTCTTACAACATTACAGATTTGAAGAGAACAAAATCTACAAAATAGACAGACTCAAAAATAAACAGATCACAGTAGATTAGAGGGGGAAGAAATATTTGATATGGGATCAAGAAGTTATGAAGGCGGCAAAAGATGTTATTTTTCCAATGAAAAGTAGGCTTTTGTTCCGCCTTTTTGACGCGGCCACTGTGAAAATTAATAATCATGTATTTTTTTTTCCAGACAGATTTAGCACTTTCCTCAGTCAATTTGCTAAAAAAGTATTTATTCGATATAGGCAGAGAGTGTCTGCTGTCATTCAATAGTTTAGTCATTCAATTTAGCGTTTCGAGCAGGGGACTTTGCACTTTTATCATTCAAATTCATTTTCATGCATTCAACTAAGCAAGTACATACACTGTATGCTTGCCTGAATCATCCAAATTCATCGGTCAAAACGATACCTTGGGAATTTAAATTCGCAACATACTAATAATATTATTGGATATTTTTATAGCGCTCATATCCACCACCCAAGGTGCTCAAGGCGCTCCAATATTACCCCAGCTCTAGCTAGGCTACCAATTTCGGCCCTCTCTGTATTCAAGGAATCCCTTCCTGCCAGGATCCATTTACAAACTGAGCGGAGAGTGGCAAATGTAGATTAATGTCTTGGCAAAAAAGCAATAGTGCCATGCTGGGGTTAGAAACCCATGACCTTTCCATCTCCAGTGAAGTGTTTAAACCACTTGACTCCGAGACCTCTACATGAAGCTCACCTGTACAGGATTATGCCCAAGTCCAATCGACAGGTAAGAATTGACCCCGCTGAACGTCACCTCTACGAGCTCAATGAGAACGTGTGAGTTTTCTGGACTGGTTATCCGATAGAGGATGTAGTCTAGGGGTGTGTCGATGTCTCGACTTGGGTAGCTAGTAGGGGTTGTCAACGTTACCACCCTTCTATACACAACACTTATATCCTCTGAAAGGAAACAAATAGATAATTAAAAACGTTTAGTCAGGGCTCGACAGTCACTGTTTCCCATTACTCCCAGAAACCTCAAATTTCATTCCAGCCCCTTGAGCTCATAAATCATTCCAGTATGCATACTATTGAACCCCTAAAATTACCCCTTTCTATGACCTTTTCACAACTTTTGCCCTGGTCATTTCCCATTTTCCCTTTTACTTATCCAGGCTTTGAAATATGTTTTCCAATTTTCAAGAAATTTTCCAGGTTTTCTATGACCTTGGGAACCCTGTTCATTAGGCAAGAGTAGATTTACCTGCTAAAAGGGAAACCTGACAGAGCTCCTCAGTCTCATCTGCTCGTGACACTCTACAGTCGGGTACAAAGTCACATCGCTGCACGTTGTTAATACACTTTCCTCCATCAGCTTCAAGGCAGCTGAAGGTACCGTTGGGGCAAGTAGCTGTGTCAGGCAGAAAGAAATTGAAAGTGTAACAAATCATTAAAGGTTAAAAGACTTTATTTCAACTACATAATAACAGTGAGCAAAACGTGTGTTAAAAATATCCCACTACTCTCTGCCTTCCACTTCTTGAACTTCAGTTACTTTAACTGGTTCCTATCCATGAAAGAGTAACCAACAGCCAACCCACTTTTTTTTTTTTCAAAAAAATTAACACACACACACACACACACAAGCCCCTAATCAAATACATGCCAAAACACCATTTATTTAGATGCATAAAAGAGCAATGTAAATAAAATGCCTTGTTCAAGGAAATAAGTGCCGAGACAGGGATCGAAACCATGACCTTCCCATCCCCCGTCAACTATTCAAACCACTCAGCTATGGCACCTCTATGCTGCGTATTAAAGGGGGTGTTGCACAGCAAATACTGGTTAACGCCATCTACCTATTTTTTTGGACAACTACATGTAAATGAATGGACCTCAGCTAACAGTAGTCAGCGACTTAATCTCTAAATGGTCAGCGTTTGCGATACAGACCAAAGTTACCCTTACTCTTCGGTTTCGCGTATGTTGCATGTACATTGTACATACGTGAGGAGCGATTACTGCAATCGCGTCGTAATTGCGGATAAACCCGATTGGCCCCGAGTCAGGCCACAGGAAAGACACATAAGTCTCGTCAGTTTACACCCCCTTTAACCTCAAAACTTATGTTATATCCCCACCCCAAAACATGCAATCCTAGAAGAACACCTTACCTTCTGTTGTTGTTTCAACTGTAGTAGTTTGATCTGTTGTAGTTGTGTCCACACTTTCTGTAGTGTCTATAATAGGTCTAGTAGTTTCTTCAGTAGTAACTACTGTTGTAGTTGTGTCCACACTTTCTGTAGTGTCTATAATAGGTGTAGTAGTTTCTCCAGTAGTAACCACTGTTGGAGTGGTGTCATCTGTAGTGTCTATAAAAGATGTAGTGGTTTCTTCAGTAGTATCCACTGTTGGAGTCATGCCATCTGCAGAATCCACTGTTTCTGAGGTCGTCCCTGTTGCTGATGCTTCTGTAGTAACTGAAACTGCCGAAGAAAGAGAAATCAGTTCATTTTGAGTGATTTATATTAGACATATGTTATGCACTAGCACAAAAATGTAGTAGATTTCCTTTGTATTTTTGATATTATTGTGAAGCTTTAATCATACGTACATCGCTAGAAGAGGTTTTGGAGAGAGTCCAAATAAGTATTTCAGCAGTTGCTTCAGTGCTGCTCGCAAACAGAGGAAATCTACAAGCATATTGTCCATCTGTGCGCATACACACAAAAGATAAATGGGAAACCTTAAAGCATCCTAGGGGGTGTTTCATAAAGCTGTTCCTAAAGTTACGCATTACTTTAGGAATGACTTAAATATGACAAGCCAAATGGGATGCTCAAGTATTTTTAAATGCATCAACTAAAGTTGAACTGTGCAGATGTAGATTAACATGTTTATTATGACAAACATTTTTAATGCAAAGTATATTTTTTGCAATAATTTAATTGAGGTTATTGGAAATATAGTCACACTTTGTTAAAACATCAGGAAAAATTTTGAGCATCCTATCTGGCACTTCATATTCAAGTCGTTCGTAAAGTCATGCATAACTTTACGAACAGCTTTATGAAACATCCCCCAGGAGGGGTTTAAGAATTGACATTACATCAATGGAGATGCCATATCAGAGATGTGCAGCTTGGTGATGAGCAACCATTGCCTCATAGTCAATTTTTAACAATAATCAGTTATACCCGGAGGACAGACCCATAGGCCCGAATTCACAAAGGAGGTTTGGATTAAACCATGGTTTAAACCCCCTCCTGGGTTTTTTAAACGTACATGCACGTGCGCACGGAATTATTTTCTTTGAGTGCGCGCATGGGCAATGTGCCTTATTTACGCTTATTTTAGTAAGCTTACGGAGGTTTAAACCTTACCCATGGTTTAAACCTCCTTTGTGAATTCGGGCCATAGGGTTTGGTAATTCAGTTCGCTTTTCCCCTCCCAGGCATATGTGGAGCCATACATTAAATGATTATAATAATTCCCAATTTTAATCCGGGACCAAACACTCTATATATTCTACCAACCCCTACCCCATTACTAATCTACACGTAAAAGAGAACCTAAGCCTATATCTTTGATGAAAGCACAGAGCAGATGCCACTGGAGCAATATATACTGGTTAACCCTTTCAGGACAGGAATTATTTAAGGGATATAGAGATCACATTCTGTTTTTCAAATTGGCAACAATAATATTTTTATTTTAGTGCTACATGGTTGTAATAAGGTGTAATGTCTTTGAAAACAATATACATGGTTACAGATTTTGTCGAAAAGTTGAAAAAATTGCCAATTTAGATGAAAAAACAATGATTTTGACATCTCATTATTTTGCCAATTTAAGAATTTTAAGTCTTATTCTCATTTTTAAAATTCCTTGCATCAAACACAATATGGTCATGCAACAAAAATGGACATAGTATATGTAGAAATTTTTGCTCTTTCTATTCATGCATCTGGTATATTTTTTAGAGCTCTGAATCAAAAGTTGAGGCAAACCACAAAATGTGGTCAATTGTCTAGAAAGGGTTAATCCTTATAACAGACAGGAGTTTGTGCCTCTAGACTATAAAAGCATACATATACTGTACCTGCAAAAAAAAAATTAGGAATCTCGCCAGGCAAAATTAGAAATACAGTCTACTTTGCATGCCTTCAAATAGCAGTTCTTATAAAAAGAAAGGAATCTTGGGAAACATTCCTCCAAAATAGGACTGTTTGGTAGGCATGATAGAGAAAGAAAAGTAAGACGCACAGCAAAAATCTGCTAGCAGATGAAGGGTATGCTTTAACATGAAAGTGATGAAAATGAGGGTGAGGAAGAGAGAGTCAGGGGTATAGAAAGTAAAAAGAGAAAAAGAGAGAAGAAAGGGGGTTGGGAAGGAGAGAAAGGCAGAAACACAAATGTAGTGATACAGAAAGAATAAAAGTTTTATGATTGTATCCTTACCTGTTGTGGGTACTTCTTCGATAATGACTGTGGAATAAAACAGAGAAAAAACAACAAAACATTTACTCTCATTGAGGAAAAGAATTTTTGAGAGGTTAACGTAATACCCCAGAAAAACTGACAGCAGACCGACAATAGACCGAACCAAAAATGACATTACACCAACTATCCAGTTTGGCCATGTGAATGAGGTATAATCAGCTTCTCTTCAATATTGAAATTGGTAACATTGCTTCTTGCAACCTTTTTTGAGGTACAATGTATGTGACAATTTTATAAATTTACAGTAAAACCACAAATTTTCGCGCGCATGAAACTTTTGCGAATTTCGCGAGGGGTCGAGATTCGCAAAAATTTCCTGCTGCCAAATTGGCTGTCATTAACAATTTGCGAAAGTTTTATGTCCCCATAGTCTCTGGTTTGACAGTACATGATCAGCTGTAAAGGTAACAGATAGTTTTGGGAGGCCCTCAAAAACTTTTCGTGAGATTTCTTTGATTTTACTTAATAAAAAGCAGGGTACTAACATAACTAAGATGCTGTGAAGTTTTTTCCTCCTCAAGTGAAATATTTACTGAATGAGAGGTGAAAAGTAATAAAATTCCCTGGCCCAAAAAGAGGGGATTTAAATTCAAACAACGGCCACACACACTACTCACATTAGGATTGCTGTGTGTATAGAATACGCTACACATAGTGCGAAGCGCTGGGTTTATTGTGCGGGGAACCTTTGGGTGGATATGGTCTTAGCGTGAGGCAGTGAAAAGCCGTTACCAAGCGTTTCTTACAGATATTTACAATAAAATTTGTTCGAAATCGTGAATAGAATGTTAAATAATCTCGTACATGTGTCTTATGATAAAAGGAGAATAGTATGTGACTATGTTAGGGCTCTGGTTTTTTTAACTATGACCAAAAAGCTTAATGGCACTTTGAGGGCCCCCAAATTTTTAAAGATAAAGAATTTGAAATCAGTTTTAACTTTTTCTTTTAGCATGGACCTAGGTTGATCTCCCATAGCTTAATGAAAAATTTTCAACTTTGATTTATGTGCCTGAGGTATCCCTGAACAGCAAATTGTTTACGGAATTTTGTAACCCAATTGACATACCATTTTGTTTGGAGCTGAAAAATATATAAAGCCATACACAATATATTTCTTTTCTATTCATGATTAATGAGCATGGATGGATCTTTAAAAAATTTAAATGTCATCTGAACAATCTCTCATATTTTGATGGAACGGTGCAATTGAAAATGGCGTTTCGGACGTTACATCTTCCATAAACATTTTAGACCCACATTTAACCCACTAGAACAAGAACTTAATTACCTCATATCCATATTAGAATACACTTATTAGTTACTCCAAATAAATAGGTTAAAATAAAATAGCAATATATTGTCGTAGTGCTGATGGTAAAAATAACCTCATCAAATGAAAAAGATGTCCAATTTTCCGTAAACAGTTTTGTAACGTCCGAAACAATTTTCATTTTGAAGTAGTAAAAAATATATGACTTGGAGGACCTATCTTTTACAACATTTTATAAACATCTTAAGGCAGCTACCCATCAAAGCAAAAAATAATGGAGGAGCTTATTACATTGTCACTTTATCAGTAAAACCAATTTTCCGTTAACAGTTGTAACGTCCGAAACAAATGTAACGTCCGAAACACAAAATACTCATTTAAAGATGATTAGTCAAATTTTATGGTATCTGGAGTGAATCAATCATTATGGAATAAAACATTGTAAGTCATTACACAAATTTAGACACAAATCATGTGATTCACATGCAACTATTTTTTGTAAGGACAAAAAAGTTGTTTCGGACGTTACATAATTTTATTGTTAACACATAATTTACAAATTTCAATTAATTTTTTTGACATATCAGCAAATTATGATTTCACAATCTTTCCCCATGTTAAGAAAAGTATTTTCAATATTTTATTTAGCTTTGAATATAAAGAAAGCATGAATAGGATGCTAAAAACTAATTTTTTCATGAATCATCTAAGCTTTCTACAAAACTGAAATATAAAAAAATTATAATTTTGAAGCCACTCTATGTGATGAAATGCATTGCTGGATGGTTTAGTATATCCTAAATTGTAATTTATCGTAAAAAATCACAACAAAAGTTACTTGTAAAAAATTTTGAGTCATGTTAACAGTATTTTCTGGTATGCTGTAAGCACGTTTCGGACATTACATCATACTGTTAACATCCATTTTTAAACTCCAGCCAGTTCAAATGAGGGGCAAAGATTGATGTAAGAAGGAGTGATTTCCATTTTTCAACCTTTCCTCTTACTGTTAAAAGTGTTTTGCATTTGTATTTTATCAGTTTTTCATTTTTATGAAGGATATCCCAAATGATGTCATTAAACTTAAGTTTATTTGGTCAATTTAAGTATTTTTTTCAGTAACGATCACACACCTTAACTTTACCCAGTCTACGAAACAAAGAATATGTTATGGAAATATTTCAAAAATGCAACCAAGCTAAACCATTTTCTCAAAATTTACATGAAATATGGATTTTTACCTTGAAATAGGGGGGGGGGGGGCTATTAAACTTTAATTTTATATATACATGTATGTGTGGACTACTTTGAATTATTTAGCTGATTTTTTTAATGTTTTATCCTCACAATTTATCATGCCATTTTGTGAAATAGAATTGGAAACCACTCATTGCTACATGAAGATTGATTACACAGTTTTTGGTGAACACAGGGCCTTCCAAGTGTGTATAGATCTATAGTAAGGTTCCTTCATATAAGAAGCTTTGTAAAATTGTAAAAAATTTTACTTACAAATGGCTGTATGTCTGCCTTTAATTTAACTATCCACATCCTCCACAATTAATTTCATTTGGATTATCAACTTGTGAATAATAAAAATAATAATAATAATACATATGATTTATAATGTGCCAAATCCACTCTGTAGAGTGCTCCATCCCAAGGCATAGTGTAGAATAAAGAAGGGCATAAGAGAGTAGAAATACAAGAGAAGAATGTAATAATCAATGGAAGCATTGAACAAGTAAGTTTTTAGACTGCTTTTGAATGAATCTGGAGAATTGCAACTTCTAATAACAATAGGTAGATTATTTATTCATGACATTCTAACATGAAATTCTAACATGAAAATAAAAATAAGCTAGAGCCTCTCCAAATCCATCCATTCATTTATTTTCTTCTTGTAGGGTGTAATACCCTATCGGCAAATCCTATCAGCAAACACTTAAAAAACACCACCAACAATAATTCCTAGAAAGTACACAAGATTAAGCATTACAACTAAATTTTTGTAGATTTCCATTAAGTTCTCTTACTGTACAAAGAGATTTCTTGCTGGTTTCGAGAATTTACCAAAATGTGAGCTACATGTATGCTTACTGTACTATTCAAATGCTTGCCCCTCCCATGCCTTGTGTACCAAATAAGTAGGATATTAGTACCATTTCTAATGATTATTCAATTTTATTTGTAGAACCTATCAAAATGAAAATGGACTCTTTATTTATTTTGTGTACCATTGTTTAAAGTCAGACAAAGAAAAGATCCTGGACAAAAAAAAAAAATGTTTATGGTACCAATGTTTCATAGCTTTCTAGAAAGCTTGATCTTTGCTCTGAATACTTTGAATATCCACATAGAATTCCCTGGTGAAGCAGTGTGCAATCTAATAACCTAGGTTGTCACATCTTTGACATCAGTAAGCTAGATTAGAGATGACCAAAAGTCATTACCCTTCAAGTTCATACATCAGCCACCAAAAGACTAAGAAGCACAAGCTCTAAGTTCAGATCAGGACAGTTTGGATTATGATCTGAATGACACGTAAACATCATGTAACATCCGAAACGATATATTGCATACACTGTTTTTCATAACATGCTAAACAGAATATAAGTTTAATTGAATTTTTTGAGAGGTTTCAGTGACTACAATTGCTATTAGGTTCGTATCTTGCAAGTTTACATCACTTATGCATTTTAAGTGCATGTAAGTACACCTTGGATACCAAATTGAGTAGCTGATAGAGACAACTATGTGCTAAACTGCACATTTGTATAGATTTATATTTTGCATAATTGTAATAAATTATTGATAGAGTATTTTACTGCCAACAAGTATTGTGACAGACCAATCATACCAAAAGAAAAGAAATAAAAATGATGAAAACCATAATGTTAACAGAATGTAACGTCCGAAACGTCAGGGGCGTTACAAATGGAAATCGTCAGACGATGCACCCGTTCCCAATTTTTTTTGTATGTATCTGTCTTATATCATCACTTGTTTAGATAAAATAAGTTTGACCCAAGGAAAGTACATTCTACCATATGAAATAAAAACTTTTAGTTGTCAAACCCCAAATTTAGGGCTATTTTTAACTTTCAAGTGATGTAAATCTATATTTTTCAAGATAGAAACTCAAAATTTTCCATGAATAATCTCTGAAGCACATTTTAAATGAATATTATATATCATTGATATAATTTGTAACAAATTAGTTTAATATCACAGTTCTAAGATATGCTATATTGTGGAGTAAAATTGTAAAACTCATAATGTTCATGTCTGTCCACTAAATATGGAGATAGATTAAGCTCCAAAATTTGCATTTCTCAAAAATATGAATAGCCTTGATACTCAAAATACATGTTTGAAGTGTGTAAACATAATTTCATTTTAACCCTCTTTGGGGACATATTTCGTATATGTTAAAAAAACCAGAGCCTTAGATAAGTTTCTTGCCAGTATGATTTTTGCTACCGAGACTGTCTATGAGCTTTAAGGTGGTGTGCTGCTTCAACATGCATAATTTATTAAGTATAAATCAATTGTATAGGCCTGTACTGGGAATACGTGACGTCTACCATATACCATATGGGCTGTTTAGACTTCATCGATACGATAACAATAACAAGAATTTAAATTAAAGGAACACCCTACAGCTGCTCTACTATTAAAGGGATTCGGTAACTTTGTAGAGGCTTGATAAAATCTGAGCTGCCTGGCCGTACATGCTATCAGTGTATGTAATATGGTGTAAAAATGAAGCCCAGGAAAAAAAAAAAGCACTTCAAAATCATCATGTGCTTCACAAAAGTAAACATATGCAAGTGACCGGAAATGCCAGACTCATTTTCCCCCATAGACTCAGTGTTAGACTAAAGCGTATGGCCATACGCTTTCGTAAATGCGAGTATTCAGTCAGATATATCTTAATTATAGCATTATTTATTTGAAAACCTTTCTGTGCCTGGATATTTATTTATCCTTCAGAACATACAAGACAGATATCAAAATTCAACAATTTATTAAATCAAGCCTCCACAAAATTACCGAATCCCTTTAACATACACCAGTATACTCATATGTACACATGTATATAGTAGGGTGTACCTTTCATTTAAAATCTTGCTATCATTATCAGTGAGGTCTGGCAAGCCCTTTAGTGCAATAGGCTACACTTACCATTGCCAACTTTGACATCCACATTAGACTCATTTGCAGTTGCGAGACCATCTATGATGACGATGGCTAGCTCCTCCCCAATCGCATTACCCAGAACCTCCACACTATTCTCAAGAAGTACATCAACAAATGCCTCTGGTACCTCATTAAAATTTATCACAAGAATAACCACTATGCTCCCGGGCCTAGCAACAAAGAATAAACAAAGAAAGGGAGTTAAAGATAATAAAGAGCAATGATAACGAATAGAGGAACTCCACAACATTCTCAAGCAGAACATCAAAGAATGCCAAGTCCACCAAGCTCTCAGGCCTAGTAACAAGCAAAAAACAGCAGTTGGGGTTAAAGATAATGAACTGTACTAGCAGCAAAATGGAATTTTGAATGAAATGCGTTACCTATAATATTGTTCTACTGGTACACATCAAACGATACTTCTGCTTACTAAATATCATATTCATTGGTGAAGCAAGTTCCACTCGGCAAATGTCATTGTTGGAGCAAGATATAAGCACATAGCTCAAAGGCCCAGTACAAAAAAAAAAAAAAACAAGAGGTGGGGTTAAGCAGATATTAAAGATCCTGACCCACACATCACAAGTCAATCATAGATTTTATACCTAAGCTCGCATTTTTAAAATTTAAAATGGAGTAACTAGGGACCATCTTCAACAGGCCAATGGCCTTTTCTGATCCCTCCATCTGCTACTTTATCAAAGTTTTACAATCCACCAATGAATTAATGAATGAATGATTGAAAGACTGGAGCAGGTGAGAAACTGATAAAAAGAAAGTTCTAATTTTTTCAAATAATTGTTTCAAATCAGAAAAGATTGAAAAAAATTTAACAAATAATACATCACCTGAATTCCAAGATTGTAACATTTGAGTCTGAGAAGACTCCTGATCCCAGTATGCCATTGAGCTGCATTGAAAAATAAACCACAAACAATTATTTCCTTCTAAATCAAAAAAAAAAAAAAAAGAAGAAGAAGAAAGAAAGAAAAAAAAACAAAGCCCCCCAAAGAAAAGAAATACAGTCAACTTTGCATAAGTCGAATCTGTTGGGACAACAAAAAATAGTTCGACTTATGCAAAATTCGACTTGGGAAATTTAAATAGCACATTTTTTGCATAGTTTGGTCAAAACAATTGATTCGACTTAGGTGAAGTTCGAGTTACGCGACTTTGAGTTATAATGCAAGGTTAACTGTACAGTCATCCTCCTAGTTCTAAATCAAAGTAACTTGTAAATTTTCGTACATGTACTTGTCATCTGTCGTCAGCTAGAAGATCTTTTGCTCTACGATGTAAAAGTAGAAATGTATGAGTTGGATGCGGGCTAACTCAGCACTAGGGCGAACTCGGCCTTGGTAGAAAATCGTGGCTGAGTGAGCCCAGCGAGTTAAACTGATCGTGAACACTTGTGTTGAATTTCCCATTAATTACACATTTCAAAACACTTAAATTCATATTATTTGATATCAATGTGTAAAATGATTAACAAAGAAGTAATGTTGAAAATTTCAAGATGTAAAATTATACAAAACATGAAATTTAAGGCTAAAAAAGGGTACGGTGTGGACTTCAACTCTTGAAACTTAGTCACAATCACAAATACATTCACACAGGCCACAGCAATAAAAAAAAAAAAAAAAAAAAAAAAAAAGAATCTAGACCATGTAACAATAACATCATCACATCACATCACATATTTCTCCTGTAGATTTCCGGTTCTCCACTTTGAAGTTTACACAACTGAATATAACTAACATTACTCGTTAGATCTAGATCTATTCAGATATTAAGATATTAAGATAACTCCGTAGACCCCCTATGTGTGGATCTATTCTGTATTCTGTATTCAGAACATTGTCATTAAATCTTCTTCCTCAATCTTTAGAACTAAAGGAATAACATGAATGATGAAGTATCGTTCCAGGAATACAAAAATATTCTTGTCCATGACTCCATTTTCAAGCTAAATCTTTAGGTTTGCATCTTCGCACACAGGGGTTCCGGAATCCCCATCACGTGGCAGACAAGTCTCTAATCTTACGATAACCTCGTATGTGTATGACTATGAGTGGTCTCTAATTTTATCTATCTCTATTAAACAGTTAGACAAGACAAACATAAATTTCTATACGTGGGACACTGTCAAACTATATGGTCTACTCTCTTGATTCTATTCACAGGCTAATTTTGTAGTAAGGAAGTGAGTCTAGATCTACTTACGTATGCTATAGTTTACTCTGATCTTCCTTTTAAAGATTCAGGGCAACAAATATCCAGGAGGGCCAGCATTAGACAAGCACGAGCGTTTAATTCGTCAGATTTCTCTCCTTGTTCAAGCATCGCACATTATCGCAACCCCTCTTAATAATTGACCAATCAGAACGAGGGTTAAGTAACTAAACACGTTCGTTCTGAATTTACATCTATTATGATTGGTCAAAAGTTTCGTAAAAGCTACGGGGGGGGGGGGGGGCACACTCGGCCCGTGCCCCTTTTATTTTGAGGGAGTGCTGGGGGAGTGAAAATACACCCGGAAAAACTGTGCTGTCTGACATGGATGACTCCCTACTTCTTTTTTCTTGTGAGAGGATTTTGGAACTTGAAGGGTAGGCACAGGCTAACTTTCTATCAGCCAAACCCCCGCCCCTAATTTAAAAAAAATCGGAAAGAATTAAAAGAAAGAAACAAATAAACAAATAAAAAAAACTGCATCCAAAAACAGAGGTGGGGCGGGAAAGAAAGGGGTTCTCAGCAAGTTCTCATAATTGACTGTTTTTCTCTCCACTTACTAAATTTAAGACTTCAGCAGCCAGTTGCTTATATTCAGTAGAGTTGGGATCGTAATACGCTTCGGTGAAATTAAAATCGCTGAATGTCAGGTTCAGCTCCACAGCAATGTTATCTACAGGAAAATTCAACATGGGGAAAATATGTTATACATAATTCTTCTAATACACAAAAACTAGGGAGAAGGAGCATAATAGGAGGGGCTCCATGTCCAGTTTTCATTTCTTCAAACCTACACAGACATATCACGGGCGGATTTAGGAGGAGGACGATCGACACTTTTTCTTCTTCTTCTTCTTCTTCTTCTTCTTCTTCTTCTTCTTCTTCTTCTTCTTCTTCTTCTTCTTCTTCTTCTTCTTCTTCTTCTTCTTCTTCTTCTTCTTCTTCTTCTTCTTCTTCTTCTTCTTCTTCTTCTTCTTCTTCTTCTTCTTCTTCTTCTTCTTCTTCTTCTTCTTCTTCTTCTTCTTCTTTTCTTCTTTCTTCTTCTTCTTCTTCTTCTTTTTCTTTTTCTTCTTCTTCTTCTTCTTCTTCTTCTTCTTCTTCTTCTTCTTCTTCTTCTTCTTCTTCCTCTTCTTCTGCTTCTCCTCCTCCTCCTTCTTCTTCTACTTTCTTCTTCTTCCTTTCTTTCTTTCTTTCTTTTTTCTTCTTCTTTTGTTGTTGTTGTTTTGTTTGTTTTGTTTTCTTGTTTCTTTTTCTATTTTCTAATTTTTGTTTGTTTGTTCATGTCAGCGATTTCCCAATATTTTGCCCCCTTTTCCTTTTTAAAAAGCAATATTCCTAGTCCACCCTTGCTATATGGTTGGCCAAATGATGGAGGGCGTACCTGATCAACCTCTGAATATACCTCGTTGTTATATTTTTGTGCACTCTTTTTCAGCGATATATTTAAATGTTGCATTAAATTCATTAAATGTAACCTATGAATCGAATAACGTCTTTATCATGTTTATGGTCTGTGAGATAAACTGAAATTAAATTAAACGTTTCAAACTTACCAATCATGATCGGCAGAGGGGGCTCAGTAGCTGTTAGGTAATAGAGAACATGTGAAATGTATCACTGCCAATGACAACTATCTTAATTAGAAATAACGATTGTATGCTTCAGCGGCCCATTGATAAAGTCTCTCCTTTTCTCAGAAAACTTTGCTTCAGTTTGCAAAATACAACATTAAAACACAATCGTTTTCCTTCATCTTTCTTTAGTTTTGTATTTGATCCTTTTTAACTTTGTCTGCTACTTTATCAACTTGTTATACTACTATACATAATTATGTAAGTTGATATACATCTATTATGTTTACACGAATAGTTGTAATGATCAAGTTTTTATTCTTCCTTTTTTATCGATGAAAGCAAGGAGTTTTAACCATACCTTTTGTTGTTGTTGTTGGGCTTTTCGTTGTAGCAGAGAAGTCTCCCATTGAGTAAACTGTAAAAGATGACCGCAAGAGGGGGTGAGAGGGGGAAAAAAAGACAGTGTGTATGTGTGTGTGTGTGTGTGTGTAATTGGATCTTTACAGACGTGTAATCAATCAGATATAATTATTTAATTCTGGGGACAGACCTTTAACGTCACCATCCGAAAGACGTGACTCAGTCTCGAACCTGGATCCCCTGAATCAGTTTATAACTTCCACTGTCATGACTGTTAGCTGGATTACAGGCGCACGCCACAACGCCCAGTGTTATTATTTTTTTCAAGTGATATTTCAAAACTAAAATTATTGATTATACATACACAACTCCGTAATCTTTGAACATTCAGTGTCAGGCGTCACGCGTTCGTATTGATAGATACGCCTGTTGATGAATTTTTGCTAACACACTCTAGTTTTATAGAGTTCTTCATTTAAATGTACTTTATATTCTAATTTCCACACAAATGACAAAACCGTTCAGTATTTCTCGTAACTTTCTTTAGTTCAATAATATAAGCGAATTGAAGAAAATAATTAAAATGTCGTAATCTATAACCCCCTTTCTTTACTTGTCAGATTTATCCATAATTGTGAATTTTAATTCAATAAATTGATTTAATTTGATTTGATTTATTTTGGGGGAATAGACGCGTCCACACCTTTCCTCTTTTTTTGTTTGTTTGTTTTTTCTTTCTTTTTTTTAGACAAAATCCTGGAGCCTACCAAGCTATGTTTCTCAAATTCCTTGTGGAATAAAAATGTTAATGGTAAGGTGGTTTTCCTTACCGGCGTAGAAGCCTACGAGACCGACAATGACTCCGAGAAGGACAATGACGAAGAGACATAGACAAATCTTAATCGATTTCTCTTTTCTGTATTGTTCCTCATCGCTTAATGTGCCTGCTGACGTCATAGGTGCACCGTCTACGCTGTCGTATCTAGGAAAATAATAGTGATATAATAATAACAGTTATTATGATAAAAAGTAATAGTAATGATAATGATGATGATGATGATAATAATGATAGGTAAATAATAATCAATTTTTCCTTCATGCACTGCAGGGGCGGCGGAGCGTCTTTCAAATTGGGGGGGGGGGGGGACACCAGCAAAAAAGGGCACTTTTTTGAGAACAGGGGCACCTACCTACAAAGGGTGAAAACAAGGCGGAAAATACCACTTTGATACATTAGTATACCGCTACAATATGATTAATACACTATAGAGGATCATTTTCGACACATTACTGTTTCTGTCTTAACAGGTTCAAGATAAAATCTACTTTTGCATTTTGTGTGATGGTCTGATTATTCATTTGCGAGCGAACGAAGCGAGCGAGCAAAACATTTAAGATTGTTTTCTAACGCTGAAGGCTATGGTATTTAATTATACACAACAAAGGGACGCTCATATATGAGGTTAAAAATTCCCCTCACTTATCACAAGGGAAAAAGGGCACTTATTAGAAAGAAGAAGGGGCAGTTATACGAAGAAAAACGCTCACTTGTCAGAGGTGAAAAGGGGCACTTATTAGAAGGGGAAAATTGCAAAACAGAAAATGGGCACTCATGTATGAGGTTAAAAGGGCTACTTATCAGAAGGTGAAAAGGACTCTTATTAGAAAGAAAAAAGGGGCACTATACGAAGAAAAACAGGCACATATCAGCTATGAAAAGGGGCACTTTTCATAGATAAAAAGGGGCACTTTTGTAGTAAGTGAAAAAATGGGGGCACTGTTCCCCCCTGGCTCCCCCCCCCCCCCGGTGCTCCGCCTCTGATGTACTGCTAATGAACCCTTGTTTACGGACGGTAACATGTCGTTTTTCCGAAGGTTCATAATTCCGAAGGTTAGTTTTTCTGAAGTTTCGTATTTCCAAAGGTTCGTTACTCTGACGGTTCTTAATTCCTAAAATGAAATAGGGTTCATATTTCCGAAGGTTCGTAATGTAGGGCTCTATAGTATTTTCGGAAATACGAACCTTCGGAATTATGAACTCTTTTTCATTTTCGGAATTAGGAACCCTGTTTCATTTTCGGAATTACGAAGCTTCGGGATAACCAACCTTCGGAGTAATGCATCAAATGTTCGTAATTATGAACCCTATTTCATTTTCGGTATTATGACCCCCTGCTATCGTAAATTTGTTGTTCGCTATTTGTAAACTAAAAAAAAAGAAAGAAAGAAAAAAAAATTCATGACAGTCATCATGGTCATGTCAGTTTTATGTCTTCCTGTGTACGCTGCTGATCAGAGCCAGGGGCGGATCCAGGATTTGTAAAAAAAAAAAAAAAAAAAAAAAAAAGGGGGGGGGGGTAAGACCAGCTTCTCGTTGCATTAAGGAGGCAGTTTTTTTTATTGTATACTTAAGGTATGCCAGTTGAGTTTCAAAGGGGGCGGCCGATTCGCCCCCCCCCCCTCCTGGATCCGCCGTTGAAAGCATGCAGCATTTCACCCCTGCGTTTAATAGGCCCCGGCAGGTCCCTGGGCAGCTGTGGCTAGCAGTCGTGATCCCATATCAGTAACATGTCATTAACTGCGATCAGGGGGTCTCTAAAACATTTTGAAGGGAGGGGGGGGGGGGGGGGGTAACACCCAAATTTGCCGCCAATTTTTTTTTTTAGGGTCTGACACTCAAATTTGAGGACAAAAATGCCGATCCCTAATCTCCCCACAAATAATAATAAAATAAAATCGTAGACGTAGAGATCTTGATCATACGGGGGAGGGGGGTGACGCCTTTTGCCCGAATATCAACTTTTCAGTATCTAAATTTTAAAACCTTTTCCTAGAGAAAAGAGTGGATATCAAGCTCAGACTTTGATCATTACTTGTGTGCATAAAAGTAACAAAAGTAAGAAAAGAAGTAACAAACAGAAGTTACATAATTATCCGGGAACCTCGATGCCCAATATATGGATATTCTGGCACCTCCCTGCCAGAATATGAAGTGGTGGTTGCCCTAATATCGGAACTTTGAAAATCCTCCATCGAGGGAGGGGGGGGGGGGCGGCTGCAGCCCATTGCCGAAGGGGGACGTCTTTTGCCCTAATATTAACTTTCCAGTGTTTTTGTGAAGCGAGCGAGAAAAAAAATGGCACGTTTTTACTTCTTTTTCTTTCCTTCTATTTTTCTTTCCTTCTTTTCTTTCTGATTTTGTTTTCCTTTCCTTTTTCCCTTTTCTTTTGTCCTTCTCCTTTCTCTTATTTTTTTTCTTCTTTTTACCTTCTCCCTTCTCTTTCCTCTCCCCTCTCCCTTTTCCCTCGGGGGGGGGGGGGGGGGGGCACTCGATCCCAAAAGCGGTAGGTATGTGCTGCTGGCAAGACCAACAAAAAGGGAAGGGGGGGGGGGGGGGCTTCGAACGAGCGTATCATGAACAGGATGGTCTTCGGAACTACTAATACTTTGGAAAAGGGGGTCTTTGGAACTGGGGGTCTTTTGTCCTTCTCCTTTCTCTTATTTTTTTCTTCTTTTTACCTTCTCCTTTCTCTTTCCTCTCCCCTCTCCCTTTTCCCTCGGGGGGGGGGGGGGGCACTCGATCCCAAAAGCGGTAGGTATGTGCTGCTGGCAAGACCAACAAAAAGGGAGGGGGGGGGGGGGGCTTCGAACGAGCATATCATGAACAGGATGGTCTTCGGAACTACTAATACTTTGGAAAAGGGGGTCTTTGGAACTGGATTAAAATGTAAATATGATGCTACGGAAATGGTTGCTATTGAAATATAAGGATCATCGGAACTCGTTTTCAACTTTTCACCAAAAATGGATGTTCTTCGAAACGGGCCGGAGCGGGTCAGAACGGCCGGAAAGACAGAATGGAAAAAAGGCGGTGCTTTGGAACGGTTTTCTCTCATCCTTTTCTCATTAAGAAAAAAACAAAGGGTATGCTTTGGAACGGAAATAACATTTCAGTATTACCAAATCAAAATACACACCTCAGAGATCACAAAGTTGACTCATTTTAAAATTGTCTCGCTAAAAGAGTAATTTTCAGGAACTTTTTAAAAAATTGGTCGAATTGTTCGCGTGACGAAAAGATGACCACAACTTTGTTTTGAAAAATCAATTAGATAGCTAATGAATATTCAATAGCAAAAATGCCAGTCACAGAAACGGAATCAGACCAAACCTCTCCTAATAAAATATTTATTAGATAATGAATATTCACTAGCAAAAAGGCCAATCACAGAAATTGTCTTATGAAAAAGCCCCATGCAACGGACTTGTAAACAATGAATGGCAAAAAAAAGTGTATCGGAAAAAGTGTGCCGGGGGGGGGGGGGGGGGGTCAGAAAAAATTGGGTCACCAAATAGAAACACTCCCTATTCATCATGAACTTCACTAATTTGCATTTCAGACAGTTATTTTTATTCTTCTCTGGCCAAACTTTATATAGAGCTTTTTCGTTAAGACGGCGGCCGGGTAATCAAAAATTAATTCAGTTCTTATTTTGCACTTTCATTGATAGACGAAATGAATTTGTGCTCTATTTAGAAATTTGAAAACCTTGCTGCACTGAATTTTAAACAGAAAAAAAGCTTACTTCTTCGAATTTCCCCTCGATTTCACAGGGACTGCATAGAGATCCTCGTCGACTGGTTCAGTGTTCCCACTAACGGCTGAGTACACGGGTGGCTCTTCATCACCATCTGCCACATCGATCTTCTTTTCGTCGTCGGGTTCGACCATGGCATCACCATCCACGGTATTGACGTCGATCACGGCTGGATGCTCATCGCCTTCTGCATCAACCACGACATCATCATAGGGTTCATCGGATGGTGGCATGTTAGCATCATCAACATTGTCGAGGTCATTGAGAAGTTCGTCTGGTGGTGGTGGCATGTCAACAGCGGTCTGTTCACCGGTGTCCAACTCATATGTAGCATTGTCGTAGGCCGCGGTGTCCATCTCATATGTAGCATTGTCGTAAGCATGTTCCTCGGGGTTACGCCCTATGACATCTCCATCGTAAACTTTGTCGTACGGGTTCTCCTCAGCCATCGGGCCGGCCGTCGGGGGCTGCAGATGTATTAAAGAATGCTCGATGATTGGAAACGGTGTAGTCTGATAGGACTTACGGCATAACAGGACAAAATAATGGCAGGATGGAACTGAGGCAAGATAGGACTTGACAATAATATTTTCTTTAATATACTGATTAGGGCATTATATCATGGAAGGCTTCGCCGTATGAAGCTTTAATTAATTTTGTCACGAAATGATTTGGAAGACGATTTGGGAGACATTTTTCTCAACAGTTTGCAAAATTTGATTTTGATGACAGCAAAAAAAAAAAAAATAATAACAAAAAAATAAAAAAATAAATGAAAAAATATATATAAAATACACAGGACAAATATCCAGGAGGATACAAAAAGATGTGATACTTTAGTTTCTTGCAAGGCATACATTTGCTATTTACTGCTCTATAGGACTTATTGTTTGAGTTGGTCTGCTAAGAGCCAGAAGGGCGTTAACTCAGTGTTAAAGTATATGAGTCAACACCCTTCTGGCTCCAAACAGATGAGTTATAAAAAGAGTTGATGCTGCATGGTTTCAAGGTTTGTTTTTTGTTTTGTTTTGTTTTGTTGTGTTTTTTTTAATCCACATACATATGTCTTTTGGTTACATAACAAACATGTATATACAAGTTGATATGATATCAAAGAAAAATACGAAAAGAAGTGTTTACATGAATGGACAAAGGGGAAAATGAAATAATTACAAACAACAAACAGTTGTGCTATCATAATATACTGTAGGTAAAAAGCGGGCATAGCAAAAGAAATATAAGTTTAGTAGTCTATTGAAAAGCTCAGTTTTATTTTATAGACCCCTTTGTGAGAAAAAAGGGTACTTAAAAATGCTCTGATATTATGCAAATATGAATAAATATAATGATATTAAAGAAATGTAGGTATACACAAAGTTTACTTTTGTTTACCTCTACCCTTCTTTATACAGAGTATTTCTTAGAACGATACCGACATACATTGGTTGATAAAAAAGGGCCAGATGCTAGCACATTATTAATAGTAAAAACTAAAAGAGCGCACAAACCATCCAAGGACGCCCATGACGCTAGACCAGCAACAGTTTTCTTTAATCCAGGTATACTACAAATCGATGTTATGTTATTGCAGCTACAATGTAGTTGATTCCTCACAACAAACTAACAAACTATTTGGGTGAATGAATGGTGATAGTCTTTATAAAGGGCCGCTTCCCACTTTGATTTAAAACAGGAAGAATACAAGTGCACAAAAGTTTTATTTTATTTTGTTTGTTTTTCTTTTTTTTTGGGGGGGGGGGGGTAGTAATCCAAGAGAAATGTGATGTTGGCTAGTAGCCGTTTCCACCGACCCACATCTCGCTGCTATACGAAAAGGACCTTTAAAGGGCTGTTCGCATTATTTTGTCTGATAACTATAACGATAAAGAGAACTGTCAATAAAGGAACACACGATAGAGTTGCCCTACTATTATAGTAGCCACGAGCATACTCGCACGTACATACCATATAGTAGGGTGTACCTTTAAGGACTGGTCACACTTGTCCGATTACGATAACGATAATGTATGCGCATATAACATGTACCTATAACGATGACGATAAAAGTGGTCACACATGACCGATACAATTGGAGTTCTGTCAGTCAAGCACGACGGACACTGCCAACATGATTCTTCTGAACTAACGTCCCCTCGAAGGAGCAAGATCCATTGGCTCTCAGAAAATATCGGTGAGCTCTGTCCGAAAACAAAACAAAAAAATCGGAGAGGGAGTCTCACCATATGTTGGAGAAATCTGACCTACCACAACGAATTCCTATTCATTTGACACATAATCAACGCTTGAGCGATTTGGCAACGATATATCGTTATCTTTCTGGTCATCGTTATCGGACAAATGTTACAAGCCCTTAACACCGAACAAAATGGTACTTTGTGGCCGTTGTGGCGTGCGCCTGTTCTCCAGCTGTCATTTCCCAGGGACAGTGGACGCTTTTGGTTTTCTGACATGCCCCTCCCATTCTGACAATCCTGAATTTGCCTCTGACATTATCATATTTATCATAACCACGTTCAATTTAGTCTAAGCATACCCGACACAAGCTCCTGCTAAAAGTGATTTTCGCCTTCGTCTCGTATTTTACCACGCTCTTGAATTACATTTAAGTCACTATGTATTATTTGAAATATTGCAAAATTTGACAAAGTAACTGAAAAAAAAATAAATGTTACTTTCAATTTGATTAAGATAGGCGTTGGAAATAAAACAACTGTATCAAAAACAATAGACTTTGAGGTATGTTAGGCTCTTCAAATCTCTGACAAATAAGAATTTTGTATCCTTGAACCTTGGTACATGATTTGAGGTTGTTCATTTCATTTCTACTGGACAAATAATAATCCTCTGTGAAATCAGATCATATCCCACGCTCGCCTAACATGCATGGCTGGACATGCTAGCTGATTTTGAACAAAGATGCACCAATTTCAGTCCTTGCAAAATATTTATGACAATCAGATCGACTGGTAATTCACATTCTCAATTTGTGAAGATAAAGAACACAAGTAAACTTGGCAGCGTGCTGTGTATATTGACATTCTACGCGTACCTGCGCCCACATTGTCATGATTGTAGAGCATCTAGAACTGAAGATTCACGGTTATAAAACTGTGTATGCTGTGGTATGTTTCCACGCCCCTTAAGAGAAGGAAAATTGTTCTGTCTAATCAAGTTTCTCTTTTACATTGGCAAAACTCAAAGTGTTGTGGTATGTAGAGATTTTGTGGCCTAGTGGGAAAGAGAACCACAAAGTACAAGGTTCGAATCCCTGCCGCAGCTCTAAAACCCTTTGGCAAGACATTAATCTACATTCGCTATACTCGACCCAGGTGAGGTAAATGGGTACCTGATATGATTAATTCTTGGAATACACTGTTCACTGGTAACTGTTGCTGCGGCTAAACCCCGTGGTAATAATTTACAAAGCTCTTTGAAAGCGCATAATGGTACGCGCTATACTTGTTATTGATTTTTATTTATTTTTTTATTTATTTATCTTTATGATCCTTTTTTTTCTTCAAACATATTTTACAAACTGAATTACAACATAATAAACAAATATCAATACATTATCAAATAGAGTAATATTGCAAGTATAATTAACGTAAATGAATCATAAAGAAGGATTGTCACATAAGCAAAGCTTGATGGAGTGACAATCCTATATTGACAACAAGTTCTAAGAAACGGGGCCCAGTTTTTTTTATTGGACGAAATCTCACTTGCTGCACGATTCTGAACTCATGATTCCCCGAATATTTATAGTTTGACAATGCTCAGAAGAGGAGGAGGACGGGGGGGGGGGGGGGGCTACAGCCCCCTAAGCTAGCTCAATACGTCTGTGCCTCCAAGTAGTTGTGTTTTTTTCTTCTTTTTTTATATTTTATTAAGATCATCCGACCCTCAAATACATATAATAATGTCGAAAACTTAGCTTTTCACTAGATTCCCTCATATTTCACGCCAACATTTTTGTCTTATCCCAACTTTAAAATGACGGAATATTGATCTGTGTCTCTGTAAGTCCAATTCCCCTTTTTTGTGTGTGTGTCTTTTGTTGCGAGTATTGAAGATATTTTTTTATTTAGGTATTGTAATAATTCATTGGTCATTGTTTATGTTCCATTTATGTGAAAAGGTTTGAAAGGTTTGAAAAGGTTTGTTGGTTTATTTTACCTGACTGCTATAAGAAAGCATGTGTATGCTTGTAAGTAAGGGACTTGGTTGGTAATGAGGATTAATGCCTTACCAAAGGGCACTAGCGCATCCACTTGGTTGCGAACCCGGGTCACCCGGTTACAAGACCACTGCTCTACCACTTAGCCATTTATGAAATAAATTGAAAATTAAAACTGAAACTAAAACTGAAGATAAGTCGCTGTGCACTCGGGTTCTCCGCCATGTGACATAATCATTCTCCAGGCTTTAATTCGCCAAAGATATGGGAATTAGGGTACGGGTAAGTGTAGCGATTACTGGTGTTAGGTTAGGTGTGAGGTACGTGATAGTGTTTACAGTATAATGTTTTTGTTCAGTGGTGTAGTTATGCTCTAAAAACAATCTAGACAAACATGACTAGAATCTAGTCAGATTTGACCAGAATAACTATTCCTCTGCTATGGGCACCTGCACTATTCTAGTCAAAACTACCAGCTTCGGGTTTGAAGTGAACAGAATCCTAGTCAAAATGAACAGAATCCTAGTTCAGAATTATCAGAATCCTATTCAGAATGACTAGAATCTGATTAAGAAAATGTGACCAGGCGATTTATTAAAAAAAAATGACTAGACGTTTTGTTAGTGTGTAGAATTTGGTGAGTTTAGGATGTCGATGGAGGAGCATGTATCGTACGCCAGTCGTGATGTTCAGTCGTGATGCTCAGTCGTGATGTTCCTTGTTAAGACGGTTCGTGATTCCCAACAAACAATTTTTCCTTGATCCGAAAATGAAATGAGGTTTTGAAATATTCCTGTTAATCCAAACATTTCATGCTTTAGCCTGATTTAACACTAAATATTTGGAAAATGGGTCTAATAGGTTGCTTATTTGACTTAATATTATGAATTTCTGATGCTTAAAGTGTACCAATCACCTGAAAAAATAATTTGTGTACAGCTAAAAAGTATAAAATCAACCTCAAAGAACTTTGTCTGGTAATCTATAGGTCCACAGTTAATGAGTATGAAGGAAATAAAGAATAACATGAAAATGCTCGCGCGGAACCGAACTTCGAGTTTGGTTCCGCGCGAGCCTTTATGTTGGCGAGCGCGTACGGGTGCATCGATAGTCTACTCACGAGTCGTTTTTAAGCTTACAGAGAGTGTAATTAAAATTGCAATATCTCTTTATATAATCAATATTTGAAGCCCATATTTTGAATATAGTATAACGACATGAAACCTCTAACATAAAGAGCAAAATTATTTTTGGTGATTCGTACCCTTTAAGTTAGAGTTACGGTAGGGTAAATGTTTATCCTTTAATTCTATTTTTGGTATAACGAATTTTTTGGGAATGATCAGGTGTCATTCTCGTCAACATTCTTCTGACTAATTATGGTTTAGGTTTACTGAAGGATATTCAAGATTGTAATTAAAAGCTGATACATTTCAATGTCCATATTAAGATACATACATAAAAAGAACAACAAAACAAAATACAATTCACTAATACCTACTATTTACAGTAAAAAAAAAATCAATCTAGATAGTGGTATTGTGCTGGCATTTTTACATCTACATGTATATCATTATAAAGTGAAATTCTAATGTCAGAAAACAAAGAAACATTTAAGGTCGATCAAAGAAAGCAAATATTTGAACTTTTTTTTTTTTTTTTTTTTTTTTAACAAATCCCCTTGTGTGTAAGGCTAAGTGGCATAATTTTAGGTGCACACGGGGCACGGACCCCTGAGAACCTTTAATCACTATTATCATATTTTTTTTGCTTGTCAGACATTTTTGTAGTGACCCTTTGGCACCACCAATGAGAAAAGTCAATCCAATGCGTTATCAATATTTTGGGTACGCGCCAAATGAAAGTGCGTGACCTTTACGAATAGTCAAATTGAAAAGTGCGTGACCTCTACAAATAGTCAAAACGAAAAGTGCGTGACCTTCACGAATAGCTCCATAGGCGTACTAAAATAAGCGCGCAATGCCCAATCGCGCGCTTAAAATGATAAAACAATTCGAGCGATCGCCAATAGGGTAAAAATGCCCGGATGTACCGTTTTTGGCAAATTCTCATTCAACTTCCGGGACCTGTGTATTTCCGGTGTATACGGATGCTAAGTTACAGTAACCGCGGTACACACTTCAGGAATTTTTCTTCAAACTTATCTAATAAAAGTTAAGGTAATCGTAGAATTGTCATGGCGAGCGTTTCTCAAGACTTCAAGAATATGACCGTTCTGCAGCTGAAAGCTTTTCTGACAGAAAGAGGCATTCCATGCAACGGAAAACGCGAACTCGAATTGGAATTGCTAGTACGGAGAGCCGCTGAATGTTACAGCGTTATTGAGCCTTGCGACCGGGAGGCGTCCGGCAGAAAGCGACGACGGGTGCCCGCTGCGGACGGCTCTGTTCGAGACTTAAATGACAAAGCCGTATCTTGGAAAGCTGATTTGAGAGGTTATGCACGGCCGCCGGGTCATTCACCGACCGGTCAGATTCCGGAAGTAACTAGGTCACAAAAGCTATCCCACATTGCATAGCAAACGCACCCCGATACCTGCATCCGGGCATTTTTACCCTATTGGCGATCGCTCGAATTGTATGCGCTCTCGGTACGGTCGCGAATCGCTTGTTTCTAGCTTCAAAGTGGTAGATTTTTAAATTGTCGGGACATTGTTAAGTTGTTGACTACTGAATTCTCTCACTCCCATATGCTTAATACAGGGATAACCCGGTTCCAGGAGGCAATAGCTTAAACTTCTCTTTCTCTTTAAGTCAGTAACTAAACATTTACTCGCACTTTGACTTACCTATAATAGAACATAAATGTGAATTTCATTCGAATTTTTAGTGAGCGGAGCCTGACTAGTTTGCCGGGGGGGGGGGGGGGGGGGGGAGTGGTCACAGGTCTGAAAAAGTGCTGATAAGTTGAGTTTTGTTTTCTTTTGTTTTGTTTTTATGATAATCCTATTATGTCATGATTTTATATCAATGAATTTGAATGTGAATTTTCATAGGAAAGAAAGTCGACACATGCCCCTTCCCTCCCTGGTAAACCACGCCCCTGTATATTGTGACATTTTCATTGCTTGACTTCTATTTTAAAAAAATAGTATCACTTTGAAATATTTAGACAATGTCAGTTGAACGTCGCCTAACATGGGCCGTGGAACAAGAGGGGGGGGGGGGCTGGCTGCAGCCCTCACACTTTTATGAGACAGTAGACACTTTTCAAAAAATCTCGGGAAAAAAGGGTTCGAAAATTATCATTATTCAAGTGAAATAAAATCAGTCCCCCATCCCCCACTTTCAAAAACGCTCTGCGGCCCCTGCCTAACAGGTATACTACGCTTTCGTTTTTAAAAAACAGGGATTCGCAGGGAGTACGTTACAGCATACCAACGAGCAAACACTTACATACAGCTACGCTTCACACAAGTTAAATGGCTTGTATCACATATAGAGCGCTATTCTATGAGTTCAAATCTGATTCGCTTATGGCCTTGGGCATTGTTAGAAACGATGGTCAAACTTTGTATTATCACGCTTCTTTGCACTCATTGTATGAAATTATTTCATCTTTAGAGAGAGCAATGAATTTGGTTTTCAGCTTTTATAAGGGTATTATCTTTTCTGACTGCAGCCCCCGTAAATGAAGTTAATGGAGGTCTATACAAATTATGACTATGCATGTGTATAGTGTAAATAAATGTGTAGAAAAAAAAAATCATTTCAATTTGCAATGGGTCTACGGAACGCGGGACATCCACAATTTATTCTGCCCCCTCGGCCCTTCTGGAGAGGATACACCTTTACAATTTTTACATTTGATTCATCTTGTTATCTTGATATAATCTCAACAAATGAATATGAAGATAAATGACAAATAACCATAAAATATCTTTTAACACTATCTTCGCAGAGTAACTCCTTCAAATATGTAAATCTTATCATTATTCGCTTGCAATTTTTCGGAGAAACTACATACGCTAAGAGTAATTTTTTGTCGCTGACATAATGTCCCGTCTGTTGATATTTTCAGCTTAGTTTTAAAACAGAATTGATAACTATATACAAAAGAACCAAACAAGTAGGCTTATTTTCCTAGTAAATGCCCTCCATGTAAGTATTTTGCCCATGCATCAAGTTTATATTTTCCACATTAGTAGTGTGGCTTTTTCATTGCAAATGCTGGTCAAGGGTTTGTGTGGTAATGTAATGCACCTGTCTGAAGTCAGCGTGTATGATTATTTATTCATTCATGCATATCCATGTCACATGTCCATATTACCTTATATATATATATATATATATATATATAAGGTGATATGGATATATATATATGTATAAGGTGATATGGATATGGATATGGATAATCTTACCATTATATATTAGTAAAACAGT